>KN886781.1:0-16888 GCA_000934455.1 Apostichopus parvimensis
CGGTGACATATCAGCAGACTATATCCGTGGTGACACATCCTCTTCAATATTACCTTATTACTCTACCCAGAACAGTGTTGGGAGGATGTTGAAAAGATCCACACCATAACACAATATGGTAATCTCCTCCTCATGCAGGCAGACAGGCATCTTATAGCTAGGGACCTCTTTGTGTACAATGTATGTTTGCAATATTACATTTCTTAATGGTTTATGGTTTGCAGGAGCTCTCCCTTCCATAATAAATCTTAGATACCTTAGGGAACTGGCCATCCCCCACTAAATTCCAATCTGGCAAGCTGAAGTGATGAGAGTTTATAGTGGTATATAGATAGATATATATAGATGTATATATACATATATATCTACAGCTGGTCTAGGAATAAATTCAACTCCAGTACTGCCAAATACCTTATCGTTTTCCTAAGCATACCTCAGCATTCCAATTTATGACATCTTTTTTTTATGAAAATAAGTAGCTATATTTCCCACAGCCATGTCATATTCTGAATTACCTGGTATGGCAGTTTGTTGGGTATTTTTAAGCCACGAGTACGGTCGGTATACAGCTTCGTTTGGGGTTACATTAAATCCAGGTGAAATTATGGTTTCAAGGACCAAGGGGCCCACTTTCTTTGTAAAATAGCACCTGCTTCATTGGCATTTTGGTGGAACCAGCCCGGGGGCCCACTTGATTAACTACCCAAATGCCATTTGGCATTTTCTAATCTATCACTTTTATTCTTTTTGATGTGGAACATATAAGTTTTTACTTTTGCTGTTTTTTGTTTTGTCTTTGTTTTTGTTGTTCAGTATTGGCTTTGAAAAAAAGGGGCAGAGGAGTGGTCTACTTGGCTTGGTGCTACCAAGTGTTGAGAAAGTTCAAATCAATTGTCATTGGCTTCTAGGCCTATACTTATTTTCAACCTTGGTCTATACAACAACTCTTTCTCGTTCAGACCAATATCTTAAGTATTGATACATTGATCGGATATCTCTTCAATGCAAACAGCGTCATTGTCCTTTATGGAACTCCATCCTAACTCCAAGAAAGCATTCTACAGGTATAACAGCTCCTTTGCCCTCCCCCCTCCCTCCTCCTTCTCCACCCAATGCACTAATTTAGACTTTTATACCTGAACAGAATATATAAACACAACCGGATCATTTTCAAACCCTTCCCAGCTCTGTTAAACCTCTCCAAAAATCTTGTTCTAAACCAGATCAGCATACAGCCATCCTACTTGAATACATACAACATTGTTCCACAACATTAATTTTCAATCGAAAGATCGAAGGAAATATTTACACGATATTAAAGCTGCCATTATTATCAGGGGCCACTGTCACCCCCTCTGTTGCCCCACCTATGTGGGTCAGGGTCCTCGGAGGGGTGGGTGTCCCTGATTCATGTTTCAAGTCATATGCTAAACTCAGATCGAGCAAAAGAGATGCCTGAGTTTGCAGATCTTGGAAACCTGTAGGCCTCTGTAGTGACATTCAGAGTTGAATGAACGCCAAACTAGTATAAAAAAAAAATATAAAAAAACGGTTACTTTCTTTAAACTGATCCCGAGATGCCGTTCTCCGGTTACCTGATTAGCAATTCAAATGCAGACGTATCGGAACAAACCAAGATGCTCCATTAGTCCGGCCAGACGATTTTGACAGAACGGGCTTGCAGGAGTATAATTTTGTTTGTCGTGGCGAAAAAAAACCAACGCATACATGCCTCGATCCGTCCTGGCTTTCTTCAGACAAGACGAGACAAAAGAGTTGAACCGACGCAACATTCGTTGCCAGACTCGTATCTCCCTGTGAGAATCAAGCCCGAATAGGAAGATCCCAAACAACTTCAATTACAACACAAGAAAAAAAATTTAAAAAAAAAAAAAATCTCGGGGATGAAAAAATGTTTCACGGAGAGAATATTCCCCAGCGTTAGATTCGGCGCGGGATACGATGATTACACGTCCTAACTCTAGCAGGTGATGTAACAAACATAAGAGACGACTGTAGATTACGAGGGGGGAAATCTGATTATATGGGGTGGCGGTACAACATGCATGCAGCAATAATGAAGCGTGCTAAGAATAAAACAAAGCTATTACATAGAGGTTGGGGCTGCAAAAGGGGGGCAGGCTAGGGGATTAACTGAGGGGAAATGTCTTCAGTTATATGACTTTTAGGCATAAAGAGAAAAATCTAGATGCATGGGATATTATGATCGAAAGAAGAGATTTTGTAGTTATCAAATTTTTCTTTTTCTTCTAATGGAAACGAATGACATTACGTTGTGACTAGGAGCAAGATTTTGAGATTTTTGAGAAGAAGTCGCGCGTGCCGAAAGGTGTCTGTAAGATTAGGTCAGGAATCAGACTAAGCAGGAATAATTTATAAAGAAAATGTTACTTCCATAGTCTTTTTGCCCCCTTTTTTTTGTGTGTGTAATAGAGAGCATCAAGAGACTTTTCAGCCAACGGGTAATTGAGAGTCAGACAGGGGCTACTGAACATGCTTGGTTGCCGCTGTTATTGGAAAGCGCTGAAATCAAAGAAAATGTCCATTCTGTGAGATTTAATGGGAATGATAATAGCTGACTGAAGTGAAGCAATGGGGGACGAGGGGTGGGGATGGTGTGGGTGGAGAAACAGCTTGATGATAAATTACTGAGTGTTTCGAGGAAAAGCCTTGACATGACAGTTTCATGATTGACATTAAGATGACATCTTGACTCACAAAAAATTACATAACTAAAATAAAATATGAAATTAAACATTTAAGCACAAGTGTAAATTACTTTGTGATAAAACCAGCTGTACTTTCATGAGGTTTTCAAGGGCAAAACTTGATCTTAACAAAAGGTAAAAATAACAAGTAGTATAATCCTTTTTTTCTTCTCCTACTACTTACATCACATGAGAAACAGGACAAAAATATGTTACAATAGGTGAAACTCGGACAGTAGATATTTGAGGAAAATTATGGTATGTCATAAATTTATTAATTAATCTATAATAATTTAATCATAAGGTTCCTGTCTTTTTCATTTTTGTAAACAACTAGTTATTGTAAACATCTGCATGAAAACATTATAAATTTGGTGTATATTCTGACAAAAGTAAATCACTACATGGATCGTTAAGAACTAACAAGGCAGAACTGTTTGAGTCGATCGTTATGGCTTTTAGCCGGCACACCAGTTCAGTCATGTAGTTTTTAATATTTAATAAAGTAAAGCAATCCGTCTCCTTCAAATTTATTATTTCGATCTTCAATTTGAATTTGTGCACAAATTTCCTCACTTGAAGGAATCGACTTGAATCTATAGCCATGTACACACTATGTGAAAATAATAATGTGATTGCCAGACTATACTTCTAAAAGGGAACAGAAACCATTTTAAGGCATATATTCGTATATGAGTCAGACTGGACATCGGTTTAATGGTGCCCAATTCCAAAAAGTCGCAACGATATTTAAAGTACATATCAAAATTTTCTTTGAAGCTGTACAGTGTTTATGATCAACACAAATACGTTCCCGAGAGTGACCGACATACGCCAAAACATTGGGTTGAAATATTAAATTCCTGCGAGGAGAACACTTTTTTGCATATAAAACGAGGGAATGTAATACAACCAGGGGATATTAAAGTTGATATCAGCATCTCTTGAATGTATGAGAAGTTTTATTATGGGTTTCAAATGGACTCTTACGACTCTTGTTTCCGACAGGGCTAATGTGATTGCTCTATTCAAACAAAAGCTATATAGACTGAGCGATAGTACTCTAGACATTGTTCAGACAATTTACATATATGAGTCACTAGCCCAACAAATTGTTATTAGCTCTACCCTACTTTCCTTATAGCCAAGCTCTCAGAATTTTAAGTCAAATTTTGTATGTGTGTTTGTGCGTGAGTGAGTGAGTGAGTGTATATGTGTTAAAAATTCATGTTGCCATGGTTACATTAAAAAAAAAAGATATCATATCAGAAGTTTCTTTGTTAGGACAGGTAAGCCTAATGTTACACAATAACCTAACATTAAAGTAAGTGTTTTGTAAATCTCTCATTTTCAACCTTGACAGGTGGTACATTCATCAAACGTTGATCACTCATGGTCGCCGGGAATTACGTCTGAAATATTGCACAATGTGAGGAACGAATGCTCAGACAGGTAGACGATGACTCAATCTCAAAAGTACTTCTTTTTTCTTTCTTTCTTTCTTTCTTTCTTTATTCCTTCTTCTTCTTTTCCGAATTTACACTATTGATTAGGAAAACTTGTCACCGTTATTTGTACACGGTTGCCTTCTACTGCAGCGACGACGACGACGTCGAAACATTCCCTTCTGCGATGGTGCGGTCTTGACTGTTTCTTTTTTTTGGAGAGGCACAAGTCGGTGGAATTGACCTAATTTTAATTTAATCATCTTCGCTGAAAACCTGTTCCTGTTTGTGAAAAGAAGCCGCTCTCTAAATATAGCCTATATAAATCATGGCAGGCAGGCACGCAGGCGGGAGGGCGGGTGGGCATGCGAGCTTGTTCCTTCACTCGAAAGAGACGGAAAGGTAAATAGACGGAAAAGTAAACACCAGCAGAGCGGCCCGAACGTTTGATTCTAAGAACTCAAGATATTACAATTAAATGTGAATGAAATGTTTTCTTTCTTTCCTTTTCAAACAGTAGTTCCAGTTTTACAGATTGAGACAATTTTTTCAAACTGATCACATTTGATCCATGTTTTATAATGAAAAATTTCTAAAATATGTTAAAAAAATAGTTCAATTAAATGTTTTTCTACATCAATGAAACAGGAAGGGATGATCTGAGGGGAGGGGGAATAGGGGGAGGGGGAGGGAGAGGGAGGAGGGGTGTTTGCTTTATCTGTTTACCAAAAAGTTTAGAGGATAGAGTGATTGAACTTGTAATGGATCCCTACAATAACATTATGAGAGACTATGCATATACAGCTGTACACCGTAGGAACAGATATCAGTGCTTTTAAATACTTTCAACTAGCTGTAACAGAGCATAAATCCCAGAGAAGCCAGTGTTGTACCCTTCATCTTAATGTCAGCATGGTTCAGAAACATTACTTTCAGTCGATCCTAATCGATCCAGGCCCATATTTAATCTCATTTATCACTCGAAGATCTATGCAAAAAATTCAAATGAGGTATATTTTGTAACCGAAAAATTTGGTCGAAAAATTTGTGTTGAGATTGAGCGTCACTGTTTTTCTTCTATTTTTTCATTATTGATGAATTTTCACCACAATCTGCACTGAAAGAAATACTACAGATTTTCTCTCTTGGTTTAAATGTAAAACTTTTTTGCTCTTCTTTTCGTGTGTCATTCAAGAACAGCCAAGTCTTTCTTTTCTTCAACAAAGCTATGACAAACAATTAAGCTAGTAAATCAAACTATTAAGGCTAATATAAGTATTACACAAAATATTCTGTTTGTAGCGGGAAGCTAGGAAGTACGTACTAAGAAACACCTTGGATAATTCCTCCCACACATTTAATTTCAAAAGAGACAAGTAAATACATGTTGTGCACTGCTTAAGCTAAGATCCACACATGAAAGTTCAGCTGGCTCAACTAGTGAAAGCAGGAAAACTCTCAGTTATGTTGCAAATTAACTTCTCCATTATAAAATCTGGTTAAATATCATTCTCTAAACATGTTTCTTTCGCTTCTTCCCTCGAACATGGAAATTTTTTACCTCAGCTAAAATAATACGTGGGCAGGGTTTGGGGATGACTTAATGCTATAAGCACCGTGACCAGATGGGAATAAAAATTTAACAAAATGTATATTTATCGTTACCAATCACCATATACCCCAGTACCACTGTTTTAACATTCAACATCAATACACTTTTTAATACACTTTATATTCAGAATCAAAATGTTCAAGTTGTGATAGTTCATTTAAAAAACTAAACTATATCAAGTCCTTAGAAAATGTTTTCTTCGATTTACGAGTAGTAGTTATAGCTTGCTTCAAAGGGAATTGATGAATATAATAATAAAAATCCAAAGACCTGGTTCCTGATCATTCAAGTACTCTATGTGAATTCTGATATTCACATTACTTCTGTTACTAATTAAACTGTGTATTCCTGAATATTAAAAAACTCATTGGTGCACCCACGTGAATTCTGATCAAGAACCAAAAAATATATGAAATTTGTATCCTGACAATATTAAGGAATAAGAACTGTATAACTATCACACAAATTTAGCCTAGATCCATATATTTAATATCCCTGACCTAATAGGTGTTTGCAGTACACAAATATTGAAGCTATATACCATATATATCTGCCCTAACAATGTGTGGATATCACAGGTTACTGTATGTTTAACTACATTTATCTACCTGGACTAACTGTACATTCAGTTACAAACTAGCTGCAATAAACTGCCAATACAGCTATCCCAAGATATTTAAATTTTGTGTTTAAAATGAGATAATTTAATATCTGTATACAGATGCAGTGTTAAACGGTACATTTCAAAAACATCTGCAACGGTCTATTCTTGTTTAAATATTCATCACAATTAGATGGATTTTACACATATTTTTCCAGGAAATTTCATAATTAATGCCGCAATGTGTATATCGCTAATGTCCATTAGGTCGGAGTTACTGCAGAGGCTGGTTCATTTTGCATAATACTTTCTAATACATATCTTAGGGGTTTTTCTACTTGAAAACAAGCATAACAGGTAATAAAGCCACTCATAGATATTTGATCCTGCCCAGATAAAAATTATATGTGAAATATATATCAAATAACACAAACAAAAATAGTCTTTTGATCATTTACAAGTATATAGCACAGGTGTCCTTGTATAAAAATATCATGCATCACATTAGGCTGGATGCAACAATTTAGACTGATTAATTATGATTATGTAAACACAAAAATGTGATGAAAAACACTGATTATATCAGTCCAGATCAAGTTGTATTTTTGTGTTACTCTTGTTTTTGTTCGGTTCTCTTGTGTCTTGTCTTTGTTTTGTTTTGTTTAGTTCTGCTTGTTTCTTTAAGTTTTGTTTGTTAGTTTGGGTCATTTTTGTTGTTGTTGAGAAACACCCTTTTAACATCAGAGGCCCATCCATCAAAGGGTATACACAGAGTATACAATAAGCTTCTCGAAAACAATTTTTAAGTTGTTGTTATTGACAACAACAACAGTGTGTTGTTGATCATTTGTTATAGACGTGTACTGATGGTTTAATGCTAATCTTTCATTTTAACTATTAAACTTGTTACGATCTGTATTCTTAAAAAAATTAAAATACTTAAGAATATTTTACACGTTAATTTTTTTAATTGTATATTATTCGTCGAAATGGGCAACGGTGTACTATTTTTATAACTGAATGAACGCTACCACCCTAAAAAGCTGTCGACTTCAAATGATTTAGTTGGTTCCTCATTTCTTTTATTAAGTTCTGAAATGGACCAGTTGTTATTCCCAGTTTTATATTGACTTTTCTCTTATTGCTTCCTTTTTCTTTGTCTAATTCTCACACCTTCCCCATAACATGGGCCTCTTTTCTTATTTTGCATTTTTCAAGATGGTAGACGTACCACAGCTTACCTTTCCCCCATCAAGTGAGAAATATTGTCCTCATCTAAATCTGACAGGTTTGTCCCCCCCCCCCCCCCGTCATCTCCTTAGATTCCCCTGGAGCGGCCATTTCCCTAGCTCCATCAATTAAGCATTCACGAGTGACAAGTCCAGGTATACATTTGCAACATCAAACACTTGACAACATTGCTAGAATATTATCCTTTATTTAATATTTGCCAGAATTGGGGCCTCCAGTAAAAAAGGGGTGAGGAAATTTAGGGCTTTATTCTTTGTGCCTGAACACTTGTGAAAAAGATGTCGTTTTTGCCAGAAAAAAAAAAAAAATTATTCAGAAAAAAGGAGAAAAAGATAGAAAAGGAATACAAGGTTTCATTTAATTTGAGTCCCAAAGGAGGTAGAAAGCAAAATCTATAGAATTAATAAAAATATTGGCAGAATTTACGGCAGACGTTACTTTGTTGGGACATGACGATGATCGTGGGGCCTCTCAGACGATGGGAGGAACCCCTGTACGTCATGGTAGCTGTTTTATTTCTCTCAATGCAGTTACAAGAATTGGCATAATCAATAAAGTCTGAACACTTTTTTAAAAAAAACCTCAGGTTTACAGCTAGAGGGGCAAAAAACGTTCGATAGAAACCAATAGATGAAAATGACTTCGAGAAAGTGGTTCCATCTGGTCCATGATTATCGCAGACTCCGGTTGTCGTCTGATTCGGTTTTCAGTCTTCATCATTGGTTGATATATCTCGTACTATTTATATATATTACAGATATTTCGACCCTGCTTTGACCTCTGCGGCTATGTTGAGGCGAAGCTATTCCAGATATTATCATGTAATGTCTGTCTACATTCTTGTCATTTCTCTTTCGCAAATTTAAAACATCGACACTAAAAAGTGTCACCCCCCACTTGTCACCTCGCTTAAACATATAGCTAGCTGATTGTGTAAAGAACTACAAACATACACCCATCATCCTCTTTCATACCCAATCACATATAATACATTCTTCAAACATTATCTCATTTCTACACTATAAAGCTCTGTATGTATGGGTATGCCATCTCTGCGACTGTTGTATCCTTCTCCATAAAAAATGACATCAAAGCACAATGTCATCAAAACCACAAATATGCTAGCGAGTCAAATTGATGGCCACTCCTGGTTGGGCCTTCCACTACCATTTTTACAACCAACTTTCCAATATTAACCATACCTGTAATATAGGAAAAATCTTCAGCAAGTTTTAGAAGGCTAACAAAAAATTTGGTTAAATTTAACATTAAATACCTATAAGGAGATCCCATTCGAATTTGAAGGGACAACTTCTTAAAACTTATAAGTCTTGTCTGATAAACTTAACTTGAAATGATTGACATTATCATCAAAGATTCATACAATTATTCTCGTGTCTAAGTTGTAGGCGAATATTGCAACGTCCAGTTGATGCACTAGTAACACAGTAAGCCCTAGGATTACTAACATACTGTAGTAGTAACATTCAAATAATCTTTTTCGGCAGCACTGTAGATTTATTCTACATCAAAAAAATGGCTTTAATTCAAAATGAAACCTTGTTTAATCCCTTACCCATCATTTCTTGATGGCATGCATCATATTATAGTCCATGCATGCATTACAATTCAGTGTCCACTTTTATAAATATCAGGAGTGCACATCCCTTTAATGTTAGGCTTACTGGCCTATACATTACTACATATTTAAAGAACACACATGATTTCAAAACCAGACACATGAGCAGGTTTTGACATTTAGGTTAATGTCTAGCTGTCATCGACGTACATGCACATCCATCAAAAGTCACTCCTCTGTTATATTGCTGTTTATTCCAGCTTTTATGGCTGAATTAAGCTAAAGCTTAACCGTTTAGGTTTTTCTCTTTTTTCGGTACTTGGGATCAAAAGCCATGTTTTGTTCAAAGCTACAAATTCAATACTGATTGTGCGAAGGCATTTATTGAGGATCGGAACTACCGATCGCATTGTGTCTTATTTCTTTAAATTGGCCTCCGGCCACACTCATTTACATATTCATCAAAGCATTGTAATAGCAAACAGAGAATTTCTACTTAACACTAAAAAAAATTTGGGGGGGTGGGGGATTCCATTTTTGTCATCATTTAAAAAAGTATTAGTTATAAAACAAGCTAATCATGAACTGCAATGCTATCGGAATTTTATACTAAATTTTGTCAACCATTTGTTTATAAAATCAACGCACAGCTATTATAACTAAGCGATATGTAGCACTATAACGGCCGTTCAGTTCAAATGCAATGTACAAATTTATGACTATCTACAAGGACTGTTTGCAGACAGTCCATGACTAGACGGGATAATCCTCATCTCTCTCTCTCTCTCTCTCTCTCTCGTAGCATAATGACTGCTTACTATTCTTAAAAATGATGATTTACGCAACAGTTTGCAAATTTACGTTACAGATGTTTACAACAAAACGCTGGTACAGTTTATAAATATATTAGAAACATTAGATACTTGCAATTTCAATTTCAAATTAAAGTTCTCCGACTAATATTGTTTACCTAAAACGATCGATAGCGTCATTTTCATATTACTAGAAAACAGTCTATAAAAGATACATGTATGTAGGTTAACGTGTACTATTTAAAACTGTGTAATAAATTAACTCCATCACTATATGGTGAATTTTCCCTAGATTTGGCTATACAAAACATTTTGATGAAAGCAAGTCATGAAAAATTTACTCTACTCACAATAATTTTTGGTTTCACAAAATTTATTTTCGGTATATATTTATTTTTGGTACATATTCTGTTTCATTTGCAAACATATATTCTCTAAATATCTTTGTTCCTTGGGCAAATTTTGGTGGAACAGAGGACTTCCCCCTCCTTCCCCCCTTCCCCTCCCCCTCCCTTTCAAGTAACTGGTCTAAATTTCCTTGTAGTGATCTAGTATGGCAACAGATTCAATGCAGACAAAAAATGGGGGGAAAAAGGGTTGAAGAACCCAATAACTTGGAATTAATAAGTGTTCAAATTTAGTGTAGTAGTTTTCAATGCTCTGAACTTTGTCTCTTATCAAACCTCTCTTATAAAAAATACAATAAATTTAAAAAAAAGATTGTTCTTGTGAACAAAAACTACATAAAATCTGCATATGCACTTATAGAACATTATGTGCATATATACTTTGCCTAGAATGTTGCTACATGAGATACCAGATTCATAATTCCCAGAATATTAAAACACAACTCACACAACGGACTGGTAAAATTGGAATTTTTCAATCTAATTAAGAGTGTAAATGTGCCAAGATGATGGTTATGTGTGACAGACTTGCAGATGAACACTTTATCATGCATACAGATGAATTACAAAAACAACACCTTGTTGAAGGCAAACGGTACATAAATTGTACAATGTGATTGCAATTCTCACATTCCATTAGTAAAGCATGCTCAAAGTTTAATTTAAAGTTTCAGTTGCTTTATTTTTTTCCCTTTCCTATCCTTTTTTGGGGGTTTTATGTTTTTGTTTTTTGGTTTAGCGTAGTGTTGTAGTGTTGTTGTTAGCATATGGTGATTTTCAAGAAAATGTACATACGTAATTGTCTGAATTTCTCAAAATGCCACGCTCTCAGATAAAAAAAGATGATGAGCTTAACCGAGCAGCAGAGCTGCATTTCCGTATATGTCGGTAGCGCAGTCTACGAATTAGCAAGCAGATGATGGTTAACGACGGACCCTGGGGGGACAGCTATACTTGAACGGCTGTATCCTAGCAACCGCGACTTGACACACACATGCCTCATTTGCAAGTACTTTTTTAAAGTTCTGACTGATATGATCTCCGTGGTATGAATTTTTTAATGTATAAGACCGAGGTAATCTTTCTTTAAATGGGAATTTGCCTGTCTCTATGTGTCTTGGTTTACCTACACGTGGCGATAATTTACGTCAAATTGCCTGAACTGAATATTTTATCTCGGGGAATGAATATATCGCTATCTATAATGTACCATGGGATGCAAAATTTTAAAGTCTGTCTAGGTAATATTAAGTCCTTGTACGTGTATAGCTATGGGAGATAGAAGCAGTATATGGTTGATGTTTTGAAGTTCACCTTGAATACATCAGAGGAAATCAAAATTAATTCTCTTTTCGTAAGCCACACTTATAAAATGCAGAATTTTCACATTTGAGGAAAATGCGTTAAGAAACAGTGCATATATATATATACACTTAGTGCTTGGTGCAGGGGCAGTATAAGGTTGCATTGGCAATCACGGTCAACGAAAAAAGGCAGCTGAAATAATCCAAGCTGAGTACATATATTCAAATGGGGTAAGAGGTTAGGAAAATCAAGGTGCATGAAATTTTCACATATCAGTACCTGGAACTTGAAGTAGCTTTTCTTGAGTTTGGTCAGAATGTTTTGAGCGATTTCTTAACAAAAGATCTCAAACCAAACTAAGACATGATACTTGTAGATTTTTTTTTTATTCTAGACACCAACTGAATGTAATTGAGTGAATAATTAATGAATTTGATTCCATCCTTTTCATAGTACTTAGTATAAAACACGTAACAAATGCAAATTTTTTTTTTTTTTTTTTTTTTTTTTTTTTTTTAAGCTTTTGTATTTTTATATTGACTACTTGACAAGAAGCTTGACAAAATGAATTACTTTGGTTGTGGGACTTACGGAGTAGCACCAAAATTGTAATATCAACTCAAAAAGCTGCTTTAAGAAGGGTGCATTTTATGTCTAATAAAGAATTATAAAGTGTACAAGTTTAGATGTCTTTGTTTCAGTTAGCAGCAGCTGTGTTTTGGATTACATGGAGAAGCTTATACCGACCAATCACATACATGCATATATAAATACACACACACACGCACACGAATGGTGCGCACCAAGAAAGGCCTCAGAACTCAATGACTGTATGGAATCCCCGGCTGACTCCAAAAATAAAATTATATCAATTAACTGTATGCAGCTTTCACCCTGATGAGTTTGGTAAAGCCTGCTTGACAGGTGTGTACTTATCAAATACCCTCGTTAATGTGATGTTACATGTGGAAAACAGACATGTTAATTGAAACACAGCAGCTACCAGAGCCTTGAACACAAAGTCACTTACAATGATCCTTACTTACCTGTATTCACAATGTGCAATGTGCACACAAATTAGCAACTGTTCGCAAGCACGCTATATGGCAACTGTTAGATTATAAGCATCTGTTTAATAGAGTTTCTAACCATCACAAAGACTTGAAGTAATGATCTGTCAAATTGAATTTATAGGACGATATCGTTTGCAAAATTACTTCGGTATGTCATTTTGATACAGACTTGCTTATACATGAACTCTAATTTGGCATAAGGAGCTATCGAATGAGGAATTAAAAAAAGAAAAAACTTCTGTTCACCCATCTCCTCATTTAACACATCTCCCCCTTTCACCTATCTCCCTCCCCCCCCCCCTCCCCCTTTCATGGATCTCCACATTTCACCTATCTCTCCTTAGTCCCAGATACATACAGTCTAATATCTTCTAAAAAAACAGATCTTTTGAACAACATTTCAAAATAGATGAAAACATAAATACAAAAAATTTAAAAAAAAAAAACCCTAAAAGGATAAAAACCAGAAGAATGGAACACTGAGTCTTTCCCACTAATTGCATATCAAACAATTCACAAAATTGATCTACAGATCAAAACAGAGTGAAGTAGCTTTGACAGGTTAAATTTTTTGGAAAGTCTGCAGAAAGGGCGATAAAGGTTCTTCAGAATTAAAACATCGCTCATACTCTTGTTCAAGGTCAACCTTGTCTTAAAATCTATCGGGAGGCTCACTGCAGATCCCGCTACTACCCTGGGTAAAAACGAGAGAATTCACTAAAAATAAAATTAATGAAAGCAGGCTTGTTCAAGCAGTTTTTCATTCCAGGGCTGATCGAGCCGGCCAGCCATCGCGAGGTCGTTGACCTGAGCAGACATGAAGATATCAAGGCAGAAAAATCTTAAAGAGGGACACTGTCTTATCGTTGTTAGAGTCTGTTATTTCGACAGTCTCGGTCCCTGGTAATTTATATTGTCCTGATCTAATATACTCTGAGATTTGAAATATTGTCAGGTATCAGATATAATACTAGTTGACTCACAACAAGTGGAACCTAATTTGGGAATTAGTTCAGAATTACTATTAATTAAAAAATAAATATGTAAAAACAAATGAGGAAACAACTTTGGTAATTAGTTGCAGAATTTGAAAACAAAAAATTACAAAACAACAATTTTTTCCTTGAGAAAAAAATTACCTACTAAGTTAGTACTATGGTAAATTGTCAAAAAAATGTTCATATTTGTAAATGTTAGCATGGTGATAAAAAAGAGTTTCACAATTTTAAGTAAAATATCGTATTTTAATAACGTCCGAATTATAAAGATCACTTTCCTTGTCTGGTGATCATGAATCTGTTATTCAAACGTTTTTCATTCTCTTCCATTTTCTTCCCTCCCCCTACCCCCGCCCCCCCTTCCTTCTATGTACATATCTTTTACCATCTGGAGTGTGTAAAATGCACAATTTCATGAGAACATTTTTAAAGTCATATTATTTTATGTGAATGTCCATCACTGAGTATTAACACGAATCGTTATATCTGACGAAATATGTCCTTGAATCATCCTAACACCTCCTACCCTTCTTAGCCTTTTTATTTTTCAGATAATTTCCAATTCCCTTCCTACACTACTTTTAATAGGAGATTTATTCCTGTATTAAGTTTATAAAACAATCATTCAGTTTTTTACAGAGTAACACTTTTGAGTCGAAACAAATATCATAGATTCAATTGCCATGCATGATCCCCTTAATTAGCTTGAAAGGTGTGTTAACTTCCCCCACCCTACCTGCCCTAACCCCCTCCCCCTTCCCTTCCCCCTCCCTGTCTCCTCCGTCATCGATTATAAGTCTCAATGGTTTCCTATGCACTGATCAACCACTGTAATCTTGGTAGACTCTTCACCTGAGCTAAAGATCTAAGTCTTGGCAAAGATATTTGGTAAAGTACTTTGGGGAGGTCTTTGCAATTTTATCATGCTAGCAGTACGTTAAATGCCCGACCACATGAAAATTAGTTTCTGAACATGACGAACGTAAAAACAAATAACTTGAACGGGGGGACTTTTAATCAAGTACCAAGGAGGTGATTGATATCGGTAGACAAGGTAGGCGAGTCAACAAAAATCCGACTCGGGGGATAACAAAACTTGCGTGGCCCAGACCTGAAGTTTGATGTACATAACGAGAAGTACCATCAAGATCACACAATAATAAAGCTTAAACCCTCACCCTCAAAAACAGGGGTCGAAGGGGAAAAAAAACACATATCAAACAGTGATGATATAGTTTTATCAACGATGCTTACACAGGCCTGGTGCAAATGAAAACCCTGCTCAAGAAAGAAAACAGAGCGACTAGACTTTTGTTTAATTATCCCTCGATCCCAGCATCACGAGTACTCCTTTAAAAGATCAATGAGCGTCATGAAACTGATAGATGGCACTGACAAAAGCACGTCCTCGCCAAACACTCAAAAACGGGGCGAAAAGATGATTTGGGAGAGAAAAGCGGGGGGAAAAGGCAGAGGAGGAAAAAAAAAAACGTGGAATGTATCAGAATTAATGGAAGCCATCCACTAGAAAGCTGTACAAATAAATACATTAACCTTAGATCAAGCATCTCTGCTCCAACGACAACGACATGGGATTCATAGTTAAGAGTATACGAAGGGCTCAGACAATTTTTGCTCCAGAATCGACAAACTACAGACGAAATCACTTTTTTTTGTTCAAGCTTTTTGGCAACGTACAGATAAGATGCTCTGTGAGAAGAGCAATCCCACATTAAAAAATATTTCATCAGTGTATAAATATTGCTTAGGAGATGTTAGGGTATGTTTGTGTAAGATGATCGACTTTAATATTAATTAGTATTTCTTCTTTCAATATATATATCCTTCTAGATCATGGGGACATAACTTATCTCTTTCTGGTAAACTCTCCTTAGGTAGTTTTTTTAAAACAAATTTTCGAGTGTATGAATATGGAAGGGAGGGGGGAAGGCGGGGGACGGTTAAGGAAAGGTACATGTGAAGGGGTGTCATTTACTATATATTTGTCACTAACAAGAAGATCTTAATCTACTCTAAAATAAAAGAGAGAACTGACTCCACTATCATCATCTTGATGAATCAAATGACCAAGATAGGAAACCCCCCATTTTGTAATCCCCCCCCTCTCCACCCTCTAAGGTACTATTATTAAAACACAGACTTTTTAGCATTCATCAAATCACACCATTACTATTACTAAAAGGTATGTCGATTTGTGCATATATTCCTTGACAGTATTTAACCAGACAACAATTTGACACCTCGTCAGGTCACCAAAACGTTCAATTTCAACATACAATTTATCAAAGAACTGAGATATTTCTAAGATATTTACTTCAAAAAGAGTCACCTTTGAAAAAAAAAAAGTTCAATCAACATTTATAAATGATGCCAAATAAATACGGTTTGCACAATTCCTGACTTAATTTTCCCACTGACCGGAATAAAACTTAGCCTGGAAAGAAACCCAAAAAAGTGCAAAACATTTCTCAGATTTCATCTCTGGAGAGTTTTTTGGCTGATGAGAAATGAATGGACCCTGGTATCTGTAACCCGAAACCATCAGGTTACTACTGTAAAATTGGTAAATTAAGTGCAAGAATCAAAACAAACTTTAAATTTTGTATCAAGTCATATCCAGGTTAAATTCAAGTTGAAAATGGTGTATTTTATTGCCATATCAAACGACGGGTCAACGACCTTCGCAACGGGTCAGTTTGTCCAGAACGGAGAGAACAGACGGTTGGTGTAGAATTATCTTTTAGGGAGTATCCAACAGATGTTATACACATTCAGTATTTCGTTCAAACGAAGAGGAAGAGAGGAAGGGGAAAAAAACGAAGGAGAAAGGAGATTTGATGGGGTCCCACAAGGATACTTGAAGTTAAATCATCATTGGCATAGAAGATGAAATTAATTGTAGTTTTTATATGACATTGAATGCAAACGATACAGAGACCTACTAGGAGATTATATTACCGTTTTAAATTTCAGAAAGTAGAGTAATAGATTCAAATTTCACAGATGGGGAAAGTATAGTTAGACCACCTGTAATTATGTCATGGTACATATGTAG
>KN886781.1:17663-29116 GCA_000934455.1 Apostichopus parvimensis
TTTCGAGACTGAATGCAGGCTGAATGTTTTCCATTCACAGCAGCATATCATTTGTGAGTTGTAAAGTATTATTTCTTTGTGTTTATTCCGGGGGCGACATGGTATTTGTTTTGTTTTCTGAAATCGGCCCCAGACGCTCTCTTAGTCTGACCCGGACGTGCATTGTTCCACTTCAATGTCAGAACAAACAAATCAAATATTTTCATTTGAAACAGGGAGCCCGCCCAGAGATTGCTGATGTATATTACAATATTGTTCCTTCTTTGACTCATTTACAGCATGGGCATGTTATAATCTAGTAGCACCATTCTGGATTGCTTAATATCCCAGCATATAGGAACTATAACACACAGAAATAGACTCATTCCAATGTTAACCAATGTGACAGTAACATCATCTATGCATACAATATCAAACCCTTATGATGTCAAAATGTTTTATCAAGGTCTACGACTTGAGTCCAAATTAACCTGATTAATATTGCCATTTTTCAAATATGAAAATTACAGACTTTTTCAAGACAAAAGTCATTTTGAATGGTACAGTATGAAAAGCCTACACAATATTGAAGACCTATATAATGTGAAGGTTACCTACATGGTAGGTAGAACAATTTTAACTCGATCTTGCCAAAGGTATGCAAACCAATCATTGATTTGTGGCGAGGGAACGGCAATTCAAAGGAGCCGCGAATCCAAGACGTGGCTTGCCATAGCTTTTAGTTTTCACTAGCTGTATAGTAAGTGGTATTCTGTTAAATTTAAGTTATCTAGACCTAAGCTGCAATAGATAACATCCGATATGAACTAGCTAGGCTATAGCTGGTCAGAACACATGATTTAACACACTACAGCATTTAACTCTACAAGTTTAAGAATGGCACCCCAATACGATCAGTCGGCCATATTCGGTCAGCCGTTCTGATAAACTGAAACATAACAGCACAGCTGTTATGTAAGTCCATAATCGTAGTCAACCGTGACCATTGGTTAGAAAATATTTTATGCTAGACCTTGTATGACAGCTCTGCTTCATATAGATATGATGTGTCCATTCATATTTCCTTCAAATGGTTTCAAAACACATGTGCAGACAATCTGTGTCTATAATCTGATGAACTCCAACGATTCAATTTGGAACTTGGCCTACATAATCTGAAATTTTCTTGGGGGGGGGGGGGAATGGGGGTTCTTTGGGAGGTGAGAGATTTTCTTCAGTTCTTTTCTCAGGGACTTTCGAGCTACTTAAGTATAAGTACAAAAGTGGCATGACCAGTTTAATAAGATGGGGGTCAAAGCTCACAACTGACAAACAATTGGTGGGGGGGGGGATAGAAAATCTTAGGAATTACGAATATGGTCTTTGTAGTGGGATAAATATAGGTTTGTTTCAGGGTAGAATATTAACTTGTCATAAACCTATCATTAGGTCACATCACTTATAACATCTATGCTAAGATTCTCATGCAGGAATCAGACTACTGGGTTCTTTACATGTTTTTTTGCTTTGGGTTATACAAATATTCAAAAAATTCCTGCCCACCCCATGTAATAGTTTAACACAACCTGTATACCTAAGAGACATATATCGCTAAGATCCAACTGGCTGCTCACAATTAAATGTCATCATTGTTCCCCCACCCCCCCCCTGCCCCACCCTCACCCCCCTGGCTCCCAAATATAAATGGTCACCCATGCTCAAATATTAACAAACATTTCTCTAAAGTCGTTATCCACGATGAGGTATTTAATTGATTGTCTATTTGAACAATCTTCGATGGGCTGGGATTAATTGAACGAACAGGATAGAACGTCTACGACAGTCCTTTTGAAAACTTCTACCAGTTATTAGCAGGTTCATATATGGGACCAATACTGATGACCTTTAAGAGGTAGCTTACAGTGTTGATGTACATGCATAAGTTCAAGTTCAGGACTGTGTTTTATTTGCAAACCTTTCCATGTTATAATGCCAACTCTCATCCTTCCTGGTACACTTTTTTGTGTACTTAAAAGTCCGTCCCCTTTATATTTCATTCCATTTTGTAAACACAAACTAACCGATCCCTCTCACTATACAATCGTTTCTGGGACTATTGTCTAGTTAAAATAATCACACACAATGACGATATACTTGTCCCCAAAAATGTTGGGTCGACTCTCCGTTAATTTGAACTTTTCATCTCTGCCAATTTTGCAACAAAGGGAACCATCATTCATGATTGTGTGAATATTTTACTACTCAACAGGACTGAAAGTTTGTGTAAACCGATGAGATTGAATGCATTATAACGGAACTTCAAGTACAGTATACATGCTTCTTGAAGGTTAGCCACTTGTTAAGATAATGAAAGGGTGGTTAATAATCTACTGGCTAACATCAAGTTCTGATTTTACAATATGGATTAGTAGATGCATGTAAAGGCTTATGAGAGAAGCACTATAATATTTGCTGATAAGCAGTATTTAAACATGGGGGGGGGGGGGGGGGGGCTAAGTTAGTCAAGGATTTTTTGACTAATGATTGTTAACTGACTTACCATGTATTTAACTCCTTAATGCTAAACCCACAGATATTTAGCCTGTAAATGGCCTGAACTTTGTGGCCAGCATGGTAGTAGTGTAGTTAACACATGTATATAGACTTTATATGACACTATACATACAAAAAAAAGATGTTACCCATATGAACCCTGGCTTTATCTCGTCTGTCCTCATTGTCTTTCATGGCATTAGATAATCAATAAAGGAATATCTGTAACATTATTGAGCCTTTCATTTTTTCTTTTTTTCTTTAAATGGTGAAATATCCATTTTGTGAATTCACAGTGATATACTATACATTCCTTTATGTATGTTATAATTAAATTATCAAAAGTCGGTTAATCTGAACTCTGATACCTGCGTTCACGTTAGATTCTCATCTGCAGTCAAATGCAACGTAGATATCTCTGACGGCTAAACGAATCATATCTCTCTCACTCTTTCACCCATACAAAGTCATCATCCTAAAAATAAAATTGTTTGTCAATAATGTTAGGGATCCCAAGGCATCTGGGCAATGCCCGATTTAGCTCGACAGCCTTGGCACAACAGTTAAATGATTCAGACATTAACGGTATATGGACTCCTTAATCACATGCCTGGCGGCGTACGTCCATTAGCGGGTCCTAATATACAAATTACTCGCCTTGAACTCGCACCGGATGGCAGCTAGCTAATACTCCGAATTCCTCGTCATCAAACAGTCGAGGATGCCTCTGAGGATGTACGCCGGCGGTATATTTTCAACAAACATCATCGACTCCTGCAGCTAAGGAGGCGAAGGAGGAAGACTCGCCCCCATCGGTGTGAAGTGGAATGCTCCTCCTAACGGTCGTACGGTTTGGAATTCATGTGGTATAGTGGTATATATATGGCCCTGTGAAAGGATAACCGATACATTCTGGAATCCGACGCAACCGTGAAAGATGGCCGCTGGGCAGGTATGTGATAATTCATTGCTGTCAATGCCAGGGAAGCGGAGGTGATCGGCTCACGATACGACACCTGACGAGATCGGAACCTTGACACTGCGAGGAGATGTCGAAACCAAATACGCTACACTGGCTTTATTTACAAATTATACAAATTGACAAGAGAAAGTTGTAATTAACTGAGAGAAGATAACCTTTAATAGGTCCCCCAATTGAATTTAATTTAATTAGCCAAAGACTTAATTCATTTCATGGATTACAACAGTCCACAGTGAATCATCCGTCCCGCAGTAGCAAAGAATCTAACCTTCCCAACTGCACCGATCCAACAAGTACTTGTGGCAGGATTTTCAGAGTTTGCGCTTATTGTTTGAAAAAATAAACTGGACCAGCTTAATAACCTCCTAAATGCAGTTAATTTGTAACAGGAACTAAACCACAAACATGAATGTCAAGATCTGACCACGATACAAATTTCAAGTTGTAACTTTAGGCAAACACCCAGCTTGCTATATTTTAAATCATGTGAATGTATGGCCACTTTTTGGCTTTATTTCAAAGAAAATGGAGTACTGTACGTGCATGGTAGCTACACTTTGTGTGTACTTTGTGCTACACATTATACTTATATTTAAACCAAATATAACCCACGTAGACATATAAACAACAGAATGTGTGAGCGATTCATTGTACTGTAAAGACATATATGTGACATATACGTTAAAACAATGATACCACCATATGTGCGATCCATGCCTTACATGTAATTAGTATCATGCATGCTCGACTAATACATTATATTATAGCACATATCTTGTGACCGGTACATTATACTATAATAACACGCTCATACATGCAAATAACATCAAGTGTGACCCATACATTGCACTAACATCGGATGTGTGACCAATACATTGTACTGCAATAACACATTATAAATAATATCATGTGTTATCCATGACTGCATAATACACACTTCCATTCAGATGTGTGTAAATGAAGACATACATGTATGTGTATGAAATTGATCCACCTGTCCATTGAACCTGATATCATATTTCATATAACTTTCCCACAATGTCACCCATACATTACAACAATTGTGAATCTCAATGCCTTAAAGACAAATTTAGTGTTTGGGAATTACAAATTTCATTTTCACTTTCTTCCTACTGCTTTTAGTACCTAAACCATTGCACATCATTTATCATATGTGGGGTTTTATTTCCGAAGAGCAATATTTCCGGGAGTATAGATTATAAAAATAAATCATAAAAAAAATAAAAACCCTTTCTTTTCGGTTCTCACTATATCCAACAGCAGAATAATTCCATACAGTTTCAGTTTTTAATCTCAGTTTTAAACTCTAGGGTAAAGTTCAAATAATTTATAAATAGAAAACTTACCAGCAAAATTAATAAGGATATAAAAGCAAAAAATCATTAAAGAGATTGAGGTTAAAGTCAGTAAAAAAAGAAAAATAACGATCGTAAAAGTATATCAAACAAGTAAGTAAATATCAAATCATAATATTCGGCCCGAAAGAGTAGAGAGATTATAAAAAATGACTCTAATACTCCAAAGTGGGATCAAAAGAGCAGCTAAATCTGTATTATAAATGAAGTGATTTTTAAAGAAGAAAAAAAAGTATTTTAATAGTAGGTTTTCTTGCAGGATTTCCTGAAAAGCAGTTCAGCTATATAGCAGAGCCGTTTATAGCTTAGAATGAAGTTAGGGGATGCAATGCATGACTTCTAAGATTGTAAATATTCTTCGCAATCATTTATAAAATCATTCCTCGCAGCTTCATCGACTTTATCTACAAATGATTAACTGTTGTCAATCCCGAAAATTTCGGCGGAATATTTCAGAAAACTTCTTACTCTGTTTTTGGCCTTTCAATACAAACTAAAAAGTGATACCATACAAGTACTAAAGTATACAATGAGAGGTAAAAAGGATGTTGTTAAAAAAAAAGAACTCTTTCCTTTGTATCAAAGGAATGAAATGTGGTTGTTAAAAGCACCTTATCTTCTATTAAAAAAATTTCTCCTAAATACAATTTAAGGGAGGTAAGCTCAATCTTAAAACAAAATCAGTCACTTTTGTCTAGCATTGTAATTTCCGACCAACATTTATTTGGTTTTTCTTTGGATTCAGCAGGGTTTTTTTCAGAGACTTACAGTATGAGACACAAAAGCCTTCTTAACCTTCCTGATATATGAACTTTAGAGATATTCAAAAAGTATTTTCTCATTATAAATGGCAAAAAGAGAGGGTATGCCTGTTTGGCAGATAAACCTTCAAATGAACTTTTCAGTATTTAAGCAGGTATCCAATGTACAGCATCGTCCATGTGTACTCTCATCTTCGAGGCGAGAGTATGTAATTGGCGGTTACACCTTGCCAAGTTTGTGTTCTTTTAATCAGCCAGATATCACACATAATATTAATATTTTGTGCCCTCATATCCAAAGAGAATTATAGAATGTTAGTCAATGTTGCACCACGATACTTTGTGTAACGTTTCAGTGCCCAGATACGACACGTTATATATGGAATACTTCCGATCTCATCTAAAATTAAAATTAAATAGACATTTTAGATGAGTTTGCAGTTAACTTAACACCAAATGTTGTATTGATTTGATTTAGTAGCCAGATCTATTATCATCACACATTATCACACAGAGTTTATGACCTCATCTCCAGAGAGAATTGGGAAAATAGATAAGTTTGGGGTGAATGGAAACAACAATTTTGTCTCTTGATTTAATAACCAGATATCTTTTCATCCAAAGAGATCAGCAGATATATATATATCTATATATATGTATATTTATGTATATTTATGTATATTAATGAGAATTAATTAATATATAGGTTAGCTGTTATGTCAATTTTTCTTCCCTTCCCTTTTTGCTATTCCAAAATAAATTGTCCTACGCTTACATCATACTGTGTGGTTTCACCTTCAAAGAAAACTGGGTAAACCATGTTCTGTTACCACAGTCTTTGTTTCTTTTTGTTATTATTATGCATGCATATAATTAACAATTAGTTAAAAACTTCAACAGCTGACTCGTCCACTTTGAAGGAGAGAGGAGTATGTTGTTTGGTTTGTTAACCCTGTGATTCATTCATATGTACAATGCCCATGCATAGACAATATCCTGTATGAAAGAAACTGTATGTCCCCGTTTGTCTACAGCTTTTTAGCCAGCATACCTCTCTATATTGGGTTGTTTACAACTTGCTTTTCTTCTTTCATTCACTTTACCTAGATGTCAAAAGGTCATCACCAAGGTGACAAGTATATCTGACCCCATTTGACTTTCATGTATACAGCTTGCTGTTGTTGGTTAGGACAGGAATCAACTAGTAAATCACTTTCCCCATAACCCAATAAAGCTACCACAGATACAAACATTACCAGAACAGGTAAAAATAGTATACATGTTCAGCACATCCACAAGTAGGTATGAATCCTAACAAATAGGTTGCATCTTTCTTTGCAGTGATATCTTTGTCCCAAAATTCATCCTGACAGAACAGAAGTAACAGTGACTATATGAACCCGCTGAAAAAATAGGCCACAAAATTAATCATTAATCGGTCAGTTTGGAGGGGGAGGGAGGGGTTAAGGAGGTGGAGGGGATGGGTAAGGGGGAGGGGATGGTGGGAATTTTCATCTTGCAAGATTACAGTTGACTCCTTAGAAGTTCGGTATATATATTTTTTACTCTCACTTTAAATCTCTTCCATTCTGGCATACTATGACGAGCATCTTTCTTTAAATAATTGTTCATAATTTTAATAATTAAATAATATTTAATTTTAATAATTTTTACAAATAATATCCCAGGAACATATGTAAAATGGATCTTACTTCAAAATTGTTAAACCCAGAGGATGATGCCAAAGAAACGGAAGATATTTATCTATTGTTAGAAAAAAACTGAAGATTTATTAAAACTTAAGTAGAGGAAATAATGCTAAATATTGCTACATATAAAAGACTGTGAGTTGAAAAAAGAAGGGAAACAAAAATGCAATACAAATATATGTACAAAAGTCTGCAAACTTGGGGATTTTACTCTACACGTCCCATTTCTTCTCAATTAAGTACCACATTTTGTGTCGGACTGATATGTTATCAATTATCATGGGGATACACGTCAATGCATTACCATTTTTACCATCAATTCCTACCTATCCCCCCATTCTAGCCTCTACTCCCAAATTCCTTTTTTAACGCTAAAAAACCCACGTTTCAATGCTGCAGCTACAGAAACAGACTCAAACTGATGCGCTGTTGCCGTTCACTTAGTTAATCAAACAGCTGATACTGTCTGCTCTGCCTTCTCATAATCAACGTGACCAGACAAACGTGTCGGCGGAAATGGCTGCCGCTCCTTAGATCCCTTCTCTAACTCTCTCTCTCTCTCTCCCTACATTCTTCTTCATCTGAAAATCAATACAACCCAGTAAAGGCTAGACAAACATCTTGCAAAACCCTCTCAATCCTAGATTAAAATTTCAGACACCAAACACTCCCTTCGTTAAATTTGAATTTATCTTGTTACGTTTCGCCAAATTCCCCACACTCTGCCGAAAACAGAAAAGAAAAAAAAAACGGGAGAAGAAGAAAAAAAAGTGCCACGAAACACGCGAGACATCTGGCTGACGTCGGTGATTACGTAGATCCAAGGTTATCTAAGATGACAGAGCTTTTATCTGATAAAGAGAGAGAGACGACCTGAGAATCTTGTGTGTTAATTAGTCAAGCGTCTGTAGACTCACTGAAAAGTAATCACATTAATCTAACACATTTGTAAATTATCATCCGGTACAAATTAGACCAAACTATGTAGGTGCGTCGTCATCATCGGCTGTGACACAGAGATCTAGACCGCACGGAGGTCACATAGTTGATTCTTTGAGCTAAATCATATATATACACTGTATGCTGTTAAGATTTCTTTGAAGTAGGCTCCATCGAGCTCATCATGGTTGAAGAGGAGAATGCAACCAGTGGCATAGCAAGGAGCGACAGGCCCTGGTGCAGCAATAGAAATGGATCCCCTCCCGCCCCCCCCCTCCCAAAGGAAATTCCATGCAGATTTACAAAAGACCAACCAACCGTGTTCGACTTCTATTACGGCAGAATTTTAGTGCGGCCGTATAGCCTCACTCCCAAAAAGTGGAAAATCTGAGTTAGCACTTTTTCTTTTAATAGCTTTATATATTCCAATTTTATGGTCACCTAACACAATGTTTAGTGTTGGGATTGCTCCTTTAAGGCTAAATTGATGTCGGCTCATCAGTTCGGGCCTAACGACCAAGAAATGTTCTCTTAACTAATTTATAGTTCACAACAGAGCAGCCATGGATGATAACATCCAACAACGACGATTGTCCTCCGCAAATTTGTAAAGTACTGTAATTGCGCATTTACACACCGTTGGAGGCCATAAAATATGTCGTTTTGCTATTGGATTTGCATTGCTTTAGAGGAGCATACCTAACCATCTGTGTGTTAGACCATGGAGGTAAAAACAGACTAAGTAGTCCAGCCACTTTGATTAATGAGCCTCTAATTATTAATGGGTCATTCTGCCAACAATAAAAATGACATACTGTGGGGTGTCCAACGTGGGTGGGATACCAGTGGTTTTTTTTGCTGGATGCAATCTATTAGAATTAATTTTGAGCATATGTTAGTGTTTGTTTAGCGTATCAGAAAGGGGGCCCCTTTTATCAGAGAATCTGGTAAAATATTGGAATCGATACAATTTCTAAGCGCTACTGATTCTTCGAACCGATCCCGTATCGAGTTTAATGTGAATACAGGTTTACGTGGGAAGTTAGAAACAATCTGTTTTCTTCACGTTAACATCTCTTCTCAAAGTATTTGTCACTGCTCTAAACAGCCCGCATTGTTTGCGATTTAATTACTATATGTTACAGTTTGAGGCAAGGTTGGTATGAGCATCTAACATAACCATAGTTAGCTAAACAGGCATACTACAACTGGAAGAGTTCATGCAACACCTTTCATTATCATTAGCCATGGATGGTGAATATACTATAATTAAGTAAAATGAGCATCAGTACCAAGTCAATCTGGACCTTAAATAGTGTGGTGTGCACATCGCTACTAATCCATAATCGGTAATGGGCTTCTGACATGTTAAAATTGGTAATCGGCATTTAGCTGATAATTACAGAAGGTGTAAAACACTAGCAAATATATCCCTTTCAATGTGAGTAACATCAAAAATATGCCAGGATCTTATGTATGTATGTATGTATGTAGTTTAGATCCTCCTGCAAGCAGGAACTCGCGAAGAAGCCTCATTGGCTTATCAAAGTCGCAAGCTGACCGAAGTCAGTCTCTTACATTCCTATTTAACATCCATGATTATGAATTGTCAATTGTCAACAACTCTGTAACTGGACGACATACATTAATCTTGGAGTTACTCGAACTCGGCACCTTTTGACTGGAAGGCACCGGCCTTATAAATATGAACCCCCCCCTCCGCCAGCCCACCCCCTTTTAGATCAAAGCTTTTCTTTTGCTTTCTCTTGATTGTAACAAGAATTACACTGTGTACCTGAGGTTTTATTCCTAAACTGTGCGTATACAATGATAACACAGAGCTGCAGTACAATTTACCATATATGTTCAACATGAAATGCCAACCTCCATAACATATACGATGGCTATTAATTAACGCATACCCTTAATTAGCAGTTTAAAACTTGAACTATTATTAAAAGTTAAATGGGGTATAAATTAATGTATCATTTTCCATTTACAATGTTCAAAATCCAGACTTTTAAAGCAGTATGATGTTTAGGTATTTTCTACCACACTCAATTGTAGTATACAGTGTACAACAGCATGAGTATGAACGAGTAGAACTCCCTTTGGTAATGAGTACAAGGAGTATGAGTACAAGGCTCTAAGCCTGGGTTCGTGTACGAGTACAAATTCATAAGTATGAGTCCTTTTTAGATGTGAATGCGGAATTACTACAAGTATATAGTCTACACATAGCGAAAATTGAACGGTAAGCTAAACAAGTACTCTCTTTTAAAAAAAAAAAAAAAAGTAAACACCACATGCAAATTAGACAGTGTGGCAACAATTTTTTTCCATTTTGAGTTGGCTAACAATATTACATGAATTAAGAAGTGCTTGCTTCAATTTATAATATAACATGTTCAATACATTTCTCAATTAAACTAGATCTACTTGTAAGCAAGAAGATAGATCCAAATCTTAAATACACTTGCTATTACTGAAACGAATCATTTGTTTGGCTTTACTTGTTTGCTTAATTTGTTTTCCCCCCTTCTTTTTCAGGAGCCATGCACATAAATGTTGGCAAAAACACACTACAGCTCAAATAACCCCTTTAAGATTGTTGGTCTGAGAAATAAAAACACCTACGCAAGCATCAGCCAAGTAGTAAAACAATGAATAAATTAGCTTGTGGAAAGTTAGATCATGGTTAGACATACACAGCAGGCAGAGTTTCCTTATTCATTATATTTTGTTTAGGTTGTGGGACATGAGTATTATAACCTTTGATGTCATAATGTAGGCTAGCCCAAACAATGAAAATACCATGGGGTTAATTAGGTACTTGTTTATTATTTTGAAAATGTACGTGGAGGTGGAAACTGTAGTCTGTATTGAAAAAAATCACTCTGTTCACATGTAATTAAAAAGACATTTAATCTGTAGTTAAGGCTCTACTACTCTATGTTGCAAGATTGTGACCAACTTTTCCTTTATGACGTTTTCATTCCACAGCTGTTAATGAAAGTTTGATTCTGGTGATAGGTTAAGTTGTATTTTCCTCTTCAAAATTTATCAACAATAAAATCGTTCTCACTTTTTGTACCATGACACGGCCAAAAATATTTCCAATAATTTCTTGAACTAATTCATACGTAGATAGATC
>KN886781.1:29801-42521 GCA_000934455.1 Apostichopus parvimensis
CCAAACCCACTAGTTTGAATTCAACCAATCAGAGATGCAGGTTTAGTTATGAGCCGTTGCTAAAAATAGATTCAAGACTTTGCGTTGGTACAACCAGGGAGTTATTATGCAACTCGATCCCTGGTACAACTGCCAAATAGACTGTACACGAATCAAGCATGGTGTTATATTACGTATTGGTCAATGACGTTCGTAGTGTTTAAATATTCATATTATGGGCGAGGTTAAATGGGATCCCAACGGAAAATATCTTGGAGAAAAACAAAGTTGAAAGTTGCAAAGTTTTCGACTTTTATGCCACCATTTGAAGTAAAATTTAAATAGATAAGCTAGTTATGTATGTCGTTATGGCATAGTGGAGTCAGTGAGGTTGACAAAAATCATAGAAAAGGACGCAAAATGCTGCTTTAATATACACATATACATTGTTGAGCAAACATTCAGGGATGTTATTGTTCAAATTTTGATAAAGATGTCACATGTAAGCCTGAAGTACTCAGTCACATTATATGACACTATAATTTGGTTGTCAACACTAGAGGCATACATACCAGTTCTCTTTCAGCAAACACCACCTACAGCTAGCTAGCAAGCAAGCTAGCTAGCTGCTATTGCTTCTGACTATTGCTACTAACTTCAAACGGTCAGATGGTGAAAAAAACATCTTTGAAGATAACAGGGCTATATACTGATGGTTAAACAAACACAAGCAGTCACATCAAAACTTCATACCAAAGAAGTAAACAGTCCATGAACTACAAGTGACCCTGTCCTGCTAACGAAAATCTTACTGTAGACCAGAGTTAACCTGTGTGATTGATGTTCATTTACAAATTCTGAAATGAGTATGCAGTATACGGGTGAGACTAGAAGCTGCCCTGCAACCTGGTTTACTTTGTTATTTCACACCATACAGATTCAAGTTCACCTAGCTGGCATGAATGTGTCTTAATTCATGTAACTATGGTAACTGAACAGAATTTTCCGCCTCTAATGGTGTCCTACTACATGAGAAAGAGATAGTACTAGCCTACTAAACATGTACCTAAAAGTACCATACATTCAGGATCAGAAGTTTACTGGATGACAAGACATGCAAATCTTTTCTCATTGTATCCCAAATCAAGCCTCACCATCAGTCCCTTTTTATTCCTGAATACTGCAATGTGCTCTTTTAATTTGTTGTGATGGGTCTCTTAAGAAGTGCATTTGTCAACACTGATTATTTAGTGCCACCAATGATGAGAGAGGAGCAGACCATGAGCTTAGACAGATGGATCCAAGACTTCTCATACCATGTCAATACCAATTAGGTGCATGTTAATCAGTACCTCTGACCTTATCAGGCCAAGTCTCACCAGCTAGAGATGACCTAAGCTGATCAAACATCCCTGATTGGCTGCAGTATGGAATGCCACAAGGCCTCCTCACCAAAGTGATCTGTAAGACATGACTTAAAGTGAGCACATTTCACTGTTAGAGATTATAACTGAACTTGCATTTCTGATTGTGATAGTACAGTATGGAATGTCATGAGGCTCATTAAAGTGACCTGAAAGAGGGCTGGTAGGCAACCCACCAAGGAAAAGTAGAATTGGTGGGAGATTCACTGATCCAGGGGGCACCAGGGTAAACGCCCGCCTCCTCATGCCCTCGGCTCCTGTAAGATTAACAGGGAATGCAAAACCTACTCGCTGGATACATAGTGATACTCCACTTTCTGAATGAAGCACATGTATTATATAAACTGATGTGAAGCCAATGAAAAGCTTGTTGCTGCATGCTGTAGAGTGCCACCTAAATGACTTCATAAAACCTATTTCACTTGACTTAACATCGTCATGATCATACGGTTACAGTCTCTTCGTTAGGGGACTGGGGGTTGAGGGTGGATCAAGTTTTTGGGTTTTGATGATAATGATCAGGCTCTATCTTAGGTGATATAGCTGTATTCATAACTAAGTATGTTGACAGTTACAGTATAAGATAGATATATTTATAACTACATGGATAGCTAGCTATGCTGATAGCTATATTGACAGCTATATTGATTTTATATTGATAGTTATAATGATAGCAATATCTATAACTAAATGGACAGCTATATCAATAGCTTAATTGATAAGTACGCTGATAGTTGTAATGGCAGCTATATTGATAACTACATTGACAGCTATGTTGATAAATGTGTTGATAGATTTATTGATAGCTATGTAAAGACTTACACTGATAACTATGTTGATAGCTTTAATGACAGCTATATTGATAACTACATTGACAGCATTGTTGATAACTTTGTTGATAGATTTATTGATAGCTTTGTAAAGACCTACACTGATACCAATGTTGGTAGCTTTAATGACAGCTATATTGATCGATAAATGGACAGATATGATAGCTGTATTGATAACTACATTGACAGCTAAGTTGACAAGTATATTGATAGCTGTATAACGGAATACCTGTTATCTCACAAGGTATCAACAAACAGAGGTCTTTGTCTGAGTGCACTACCAATGAGATTACATCCATTCAATAATCATAATAATTACAAATATGGATTACTGAGATTGGAATCACTGTCAAGGTCAACTTAAACCACCCTAACTCCCCACCTCACACCCCCCCCCCCTTTCCCATTACCTTACCATATAACAAACATAACTTTATCATGCAGCCACAAACTTTGGGCGTACTTGGGAACATGCGGAAATTACGTTTTCATTTTAATTTGAATCCCATTCTAGCCAAATGATTTTATCTCTTTTTTACTAAAGTAAATATTTAAACACCTATAGTACTTAGGTTCTATTGTGACACTTGTCAATGCATCTAAACCAAACAATAAGGTACCAGGTAATAATTGTAAAAACAATCAGTCAGCACACAGCTAGAGCTTGACCACTTATAATTGCAGCTTTGACCGCCGACATCCGAGACAGGTCAGTTTTGATAGACGTGGACGAAATATTTATAACCAAGTGATTAAACACACTTCCCCAAATGATCTGATAACGCTGACGACAAGTTGACAGGTTTTTCAACAGTGGGCGGGCGGGCGGGCGGCATACCGGTGGAATTAACGAGCTTGCACTGATAAAGCATTTCTCGACGATGAAGTACAAGTAAAGATGGATGAAGGAGGAAGGAAGGACTGAGGTGGAGTGATCGCTAACGATGAGAAAGCAGGCCTACAATCATCGATCGGTACTATATTTGTGGATAAAAATATGATCCACATTTAACGGAAAACTAGTGAGACGTTAAAAGCCATCCCTGTCTGATCGGAGATGGAAATATAAAACCTGAAGTATACTGTGACGTGGATGTAAGAAACTGTCTTTTTGGAGGAACCGCACGGCGTCCTCTTAATGTCATTAACGCATATTATTTATCGCTAAGAATCCATATTGCTTACATTTGTATTAAAATGTATATAAAAAGATAAAACAAATAAAACATATACACTGGAAGGCATCGCAGGAATAAAATATCTCATTTGATGAAAATCGCCTCCACCCTCCCCCTGTTCATTTACACCCCGTCCACACATCTTTTCCTCTTTGGGGACAAGAACAATCAAACAGTACTTAACAAGAAAAAAACAGCTAAAAATGAATCACATGAAACTTGAATTCTACAGTTCCTTGCCCAACATTCAAAGCTGACTTTTCCGATCAAACGTGTTGCTCATATATAGGTCACAGCCATCTCAATCAAGATAGGGAATTCTTCTTTCTGTTTAAAATGTTAATTTTTTTAACTGTTGTTTGAATTAGTCATGCTTTTTTCTTATTTTGAAAGAAATTGTCTTGGAAATGTTAATTACCCATTTTGTGACATCACTGCATTATGAAAACTTTAAAAAAAAAAGGAATAATAATAATAATAATAAAAAAACAAAATGTGCTAAGTGCATCTATGCATAGGCCTGGGAGACACCAACCAAACAGAAAAACAAATTCCTTGATGGATTACTTTTGAGATTAAATGGGCACGAATCTAAAAGTGAGCAGATTTAAAGCTCAGACTTAATCTAATGTTGGAAGATATCAGAATTCATTCCCTCATTCCCTAAGGGTCACAAAAGATAGCTCTGGGTTTATATTCAATTCAAGAAAATAGGATTTTAGAATGTTAGGAAACATAACACCACAGCTGTTTACTAAGATAAAAAGAATACTACACAAAAACATGATAATATTACACTGTTATGAGCAGTGCACGGTGGTCTCGAACAATGCTGCCAAGAATTTTACAATACACAGACCCAAAACTTTGTTTTTTCTTAATCATCACATAAGTCTAATTGAAATCCTTCATCCAATCCACATCCAAACCATCCCCCTAAACTGCTCCCTCCCTCCCCCTCCCCCCCCCGATTTAACCTTTTTACACATATGCCCTATAAACTCCCTTCCACTGTATTCAAATTAAGCAACCTTTTTTAATTTAGTCAATTAGACAGTTACCTAAAGATTTCTCCCAAAAAAAATAACAAATACTTCAACACTTTGCAAGATATTCTCACCAAATGAAGTTAAGAAGCAACTTTCTCTCACTAGTATTATATATATAATTCACAAGCAAAAAGCAAATTTTAAATTGTAGACTTTTTGACATTTACTTTATTACTTGAAATAAAAGTTAAATATAGTAGAGCTAATAAAGTACTATAGTATTGGATTTTTCAGACTTGAATAAACATCATATGATGTTATAATAAACAAAAAATTATATTAATTATATTTATATTATCATACTTTTCTAACGATCACAGCAGTTTAGACGGATAACTGTGAATAATTTTATAAACATTGAAATTGCATTCCAATATATAATAAAGTTATACAATATAAATATATAATAAAGTTATACAGTTCTGAGAAGTTGCAAAATATTAATATTATGGTGTCTCCTTGGGGAGCATGATGAGGACAACAAGATTCCTTGGGGTATCAATGGGTAGATTCACCACCCTCCCACCTGTTACCTTCAACTGGAAGGTGCAAGTCCCACATTCCAAAAACTGGCACCCGTTACATGCAGGAGATACCAAAGGTAGAAAATCCTCATGTTCAATTGAAAGTTTAAAAAATGAGAATTGACTTAACATGTGAGTTTATTAAGGAAATTATATCCAATCCTCGAAATGTCAAAATAAAAATTCCCCCCAAAATTGACTTTTATTTAATACACTTTTGGAAACGAAGGTTGACTATGAAACAACGAATGAATCACATTTTAAAAATAGACGATTTTGTTGCAAAAAGAAATTTTAATATCACATTCATATCATAGGAAGCTGATTTAAAGGAACGAATTATTTGTAAAATTGAAACCGTGTTAGAAGGGAAGGATATACTCACAATAACATATCATATCAAGTGCACAGAACCACAGACAATATTAAACACTGTAAGTGATTCTGTGCATTAAATCAATCATATAGGGGACTCCTAACAACTAAAGCAGACCAAATCTCAAAAAAAAAATTTAAGATCAAACCAACAATCGATACAAGATTCTTCATTCAATATTGCTCATTTGCCTGGGAACAAAACAAAAAAACAATTCTGATGCTCATGATCATAAGTGAAAGAAGAAGCTAGCTAGTATCGCAGTATCGCATATCCCTATCGAAATAAAAAAATTTTCGTTATTTGTTTTCACCTTGTTTTACAATAAGTCATGATTATATCCTTTTAAACCAATGAAATGTCCTCAGGTAATATGAATAAAAGAAGTGAAAAGAAGATAAAATTGCAACAAAATGAGTGGATGCATTTTAAAATTATGTCCCAAAGGAATGACCAACCTAGCTTGGAGTGAACTTGTCACAGGAGCTAGCTGAAATTACCATCCTGTCTGGCCTCAACTTTGACAACCTGAAGAATGTTTTACTTTCTATTTCGATTTCCTAATATGAGATAAAGCCGTCCTGCTAATGAGACAATATAAACCAAAATGAAGCTTTCGGCTGAAGATATAGCCAAGATAATGAATCTGAGGGCCTTAATGCGATATTTTGACCGTCGGTTTTTGTTTTAGAGATGGACAGGGACTGATATTTGACCGGCAGCTACAATCTAGTATTTAAATATAATACTAACTCATAGAGTGTCCCAATGGACAGACTTCAATTTATCTAAATGATCGGAAAATTTGGCATTGGAACATCGTAACAGGTCAACTTGCTCCTGCTCAAGGACGGTGCAATCTCTGGAGCATAGATGGCGGTATCCTCGATGGGCCTCTCCCCTCTGAAAATGAGGGCGACATTGCTATATGAGGTGAAAATGATAAAATGGCACTTCGCTGGCCCCAGAGAAGCATATATATACTAAGAGCTACACTGTAAGCCGTACGATCCCAGTTGTCCGTTGTTTGCGTATAACAGACTATAATAATAGAAGATTTAATGCAAGTCGCGTTACCAATGGGGAACACAGTGTTAAATTTAACCTTCCATTTGATAAGCGTGTGTCCATTATAACCTCATCTAGGTCCATTGTTAACCTATTAAGAAGACTTAAACTGTGGAATAATATTTTAATCTTGTGTTTCAACATTTTCAACATTTTGTCTTGTTTTTTGATGAGAATTTTAAATGAGAATTTTAAATGAGAATTTTAAATGAGAATTTTAAACTAATTCATGCATAACCTTTGAAATGATCTTCATCATTCTCATCCCAGTATAAAGTGTAAGTAAAATAATCCGAAGCGTGCTCATATTGATTTATCCATCAATTTTTTTTACAGCTTTGAATCTGTGACTAAAGTTTTCTCTATGTGCTACATTAAGGAAGTTTATAGCATACTCTAGTTGAGTCATTATACACTTCATTCACATGTCTGATTCTATATTAGACATCACTGCCTCACTATTATAATGAGTAACATCAAAAATAAATAAAACAAACATTAGCAAAAATTTAATATTCTAAATTTTATCAAATTGGCATTTTATTACAATTCACAGCAAAAATATAACTATTGGCAAACATGCATATTTGACAGAATTAACGACCGTTAATTTTCATATACAAATAATTCTTTCTAAATAATACCTGCTGGTTGAAGAGGACATGAGGTTTATCTCATAGACGTAATAAAGCCATCAAACCAATTACGAACAAATATATCACTATGAGGTTTTTTTGGCCAAGATATCAAATATTGAGGGCCGACTAAAAAATTAATTTTAATATTATTGACCATAATTGATCATAGCGATTTCTTGACTTCTAAGTTTTTTACCCGAGGGGGGGGGGGAGCGCAAGGGGGGTTGTTGCAGCTGCTTCCTATAATCAGCCGAGTTCTCTCTCGTTAGGAACTAGCTGGTATATACTGACATGGCTCTCGACGAAACATGTCTTTTACAAAGGGAACACGAACCTTTGTTCTTTGACTTATCAAAATGCAAACATTCACACTTCTATGAGGAGTAACATTCAAAATGTCACCTTTTGTTGAAGCCAATCAGCTATTGACACACACGAGCAAAAGAGCGGTTAGACTTGGCAATGCAATGTAAATAAGCTATTGTAATGTAAAGACCACCACTGTAAACACCCATTGTTCACTCCACCCCCGGGGGGAGGGGGTAGCCGCAATTCCATTTTAATACATGAGGGAATCCCAATCCAACTGCTCTCCCTTTGTTTGCCACCAAAGGAGAAAACGAAATTCGATCTCGTTTGTGTAGGACCATCATGGAACGAGATAGGTTATTTAGTCTATGGATGGCGTCTGTAGTTTGTTCACCTTCCCGAGACTGGATTTTCAAGTCCTGGGTCTGGCTGTAACCTAGCTGGATTGAATAGGCAGCTATTTACTAGCAGTTCAAGTTTGTCTCAATACTGAGACAGATGGAATTAAATATGATGAGGGTTAAAAAAAAAAAGAAGCCAGCCACTAGCTTCCAATTGTAAAGGGGGGGGGGGGGAATTGAAGACCTTGTTTTATAATGTATTAATAATCTCGTACATTTTGTGGTTGAAAGTCAAAAATGTTTCTTTTCAAGCAAGTGGGAAATGGAAAGAATGAAACAGGAAAGGGCTATTTGTAAACAATAACAAAAAATCAATAAATCAGTAAATAAGAAATTTCAATGAAAAGCTTGCATGTTTATTATACATTAATAATCATGTTATAGTTTACAGTGATTTTTTTGTTTTTTTTTAGAGTTCAGTTAGGTAACATGAAACGGGGAATGTTTTTTAACATTTATTTGAGGAGTAACTGTTGTTGCTAGAAATACTAACCAACCTTGTTTTTGGACGGAATGTATCGTTTTGATTATTAATTTCCAGTATTCATGGTGTTGAGTAGAATCGGGATTTCATCACAGAAGTTGTGGTATCTGTTCTATCAGCACAAAAAAATTAATATTTCTGAGGCCTTGGTATTAAAATTACGATTAGGGGAAACTTGCTGCACCAGGGCTCTCTCTGTTATAAATCCCTACTGAACATGAAATAAATACACTCAAACATCTGTCCATTTCCAGCCTATACAATTATCTGGTGCTACGTGGTTTGAGATATTGTCAGTTTAAACCTTCCCAGTAAAATACAGACCAACATGGGAGAGCCAGATGGATGAGGGTGGTGGTACGGGGAAGGGAGGGAGGGGAGTTGAGATAAGGATGGGAGATGAATAATGAAAAGGATAGAAAGGAGACACTCGTGAAGGAGACGATCTTAACTTGAAAGGGTATACAACCTCTGGGGAAAAAAATACTGAGAATAGGTCACAGGTGGATGTCAAAAACATTACATGTAGATTCACTGCTATGACACAACAACACCCTCACACCCACGCAACAATGGCATACAAAGCACCCAAGGTAACAAGACGTGCACAAATTACCATAAATCTAGCCCCCCTACACATGAGCAAACCAGTCAACTAATATCATAAAGCTATGGGAAGGCAAACAATATCTCAATTTTGACCTTTGACATTGGAGAACATCAAGCGGTAAAATCATGTCACATGATGTAAAGGGTTTTTTTTTATTTCGTTTCTATATCTACTGATGAGTCATATTCATGGTTCTGTATTGTCACGTTTTTAATGATGGATTTCAAAACGTAGAACAAACAAACCACCAACATCACTCCAAATTGAATCAGAATTTTTGTTGTTGAAACTTATAACAATACATTGTTAAAGCCTTAACACAACAGTTTCCTCAAAAGGTAGATGAGAAAGGAGGGCGGGAGGGGAGGGGAAGGGCGGTCGCACGGCACTTCAAAATCATGGTCCTAGTCAAAGATCACATTTTATAATCAAGACGATTATCCATTTAATCTTAAGTTTCATCAAAGTACCCTTTATCAACATGTTTGTCTTTTCCTGTCAATGTTTGCAAAACGAGACACATTTGAGATTTTTTTTTTCATTTTTTTTTTTCATGTTGTAGCTGATTCCGTAGCGAATAATGATCTATCACCCTTTGTTGTAAAGATGACGACGAAGATCGTGGTCGCGACATACTTATTAAGCTGATATCAACTTGGAAACTTTAAACAGAATAATAAAAAATAAAGAGAACAAACAGGTCTAAGCTTTTCTTATGGACGCTGGAAAAATTAACAAAATGGCATCAAATTTATGCAAAGACAAAGCGAAAACAAAATAGAAAAGGGCGATTGTATAATCCAAAAACATTAAAACATTTCTGTTTGCAAACTCAAACTTTCAATCTATTTTCAATCAGGAATATTTAACACTGTCCATATATAGGACCCTCAATTAGATTTAGTCTGTTTTCACTTGGAGAACCACTAAATATGCTACAACAGCTAATCCTCACTCCTTTTTTTTTTCTCACCTTCAAAAATGTTATGCTTTAACAAATGATCACTGACATACTGTCAGGAAAATATACGTTATTTGTCCTTGGTACTTTGTGCCCTTTCTGTTTTTACCGAATGCCGCCCGTTCCCCCCCCCCCCCCCCGGATATGCATCTCTTAAGGACCTATTGTAATCTTAAAATGGATCAGTTGTTAAATAAAGCTTGTTGATGTTCTCTGAAAATGATTTTTTTTTTATGGTGCTATACGAATCTTCAGTTGTGAAGACATTGCTCACCATTTACAGATGTCATAAAATGCTTATCAAAACATATGAAACCCTGTGTGCAGACTCAAGTTTGACTACACATACAGCAAAGCGTGTGAACTACTAATAACAAAATGGAGGACGGTACCATTACCACTGCTATCAAATATAGAGCTCTTGATGCATCTGTTTTTTTTAAGTTGAAAAATCAAACCACAATTTTGCAATTAATGAGACTAAGACACCTTCTTGCAGTTTTCTTTCCCTCCCAAAACAATGAATATTAATGAGCAAGTACTTCAAAGATTTCATTTTAGTTCTCTGAATAGTCAATCGTCGATGCAGACAATGTGTCATGTAATAGTATACATTATTCAGATATATGTAAGTAACTTTAAATTCATTACTTGACATAATCCTTGTCTGATCAATTAAATGCCCTACATTGCCATGGGATATTAGCACCAATTTCGCACACAAAAAAAAGAAGAAAAAATGCCCCAAGATCAATTAAAATATCTTTACGGAACTGTGTTGAAATAATGAAGCGTAGACCGACATATGAGCCTTGCTCTCATTGCTGAATGCAACGTGTTGAAGAGGGCGGCGATCAATTTTTTATTGAGAACGCTCGCATACTCAGGATCAGACCGTGCAACCGTGATCTCCCTTCCCAGGGAAGATCCTAACCATGCAAAGGGTTATCAAGATTGTAGTGAGAAAAGTTTGGGGGAGCGCAAGACACGACTCATGGTTACATGCATCTATGTCACTTCAGCATCTATAGACACTACAGACCAGCATGAGGCCAAAGGTAGGCATACTGTCATAATATAACTAGATGATCAGTTTGATTACAAAGGTTACCTTTCTTTAGTTTCACTTTGATCCACCATCCGTTCCCAAATGTGGATGCATCCAGGATCAGCTTAAATACCTCTCAACGGGAAAACAAGACCCTGATCCCCCTTATGATCTCAAATGGGAACAAGGGCTATGAATGGTGAGCTGTGCACATGCCCCCCCCCCCTCCGTTCCCTCATGGTTTATTCATGCAACTATGTCACTTCAGCAAAGACACGTACAATATATAATATATAGCGAATAACATATGACTGCTAAACCTTTTCGAGAAGACAGTCATCTACCTAATAGTTTCACCCAGTTGTCTTATGACCGGACTGTATTTTATACTCTTTTGTACGCACTGAAAATGCGCAACCAACAGACGTATAAACTATATCATGATAGCTGATACTGACAACAAAGAACAACTTCCAACCCAAAGGTTTATGCAAATGAGTTATGGGACTCCTGAATAAAAAAAAACCTGGGGTCAACATTTTTTGACAATTACAGCATTAAAACTTTAGTGAATTCTATTTCCTATCTCTTTTTTTGAAAAACTTCAATATTTATAGCTGTTCCATTATTATGCTTCAATTCTCTTCACTTTACACCTCTACCTCCCCTTTCTCCTTCTCATGTATTGTTACCCCTCTCCCTCCCCTTTCTCTGACTCATGTACTGTAACTTCAGCGCCAAATGTTGTGAAATTTCCATCTTCTTCTCAGCAACCTGCCATATTTAAATATCATCCAAATGCCCAAAAAAGTCAACTTCTGTTTACTACAAATATAGCCTTCAGTTGTTCCAAGAATTGAGATGTGTTTCATCTAAGATACCATTTAACCTTAATTTTCACTTTCTTTTTTCTCTTTTTTTTCTGACATTTATCTGAAACTACATCTCAAAGTCTTTGTTCAGCCATGCCATAAAGTAAGGCGTTCTTGATTGCTGCTCTCAAAATTCCTTTAAAAAAAGAGATAAATTGCTCACCGAATGACAATGTGCCACCTTGGCGGATTTTCCTTCCCCCTTAAAAATTCACCAGAACCAGAACCCCCCCCCCCCCAATGTTTTTCTCTTTCTTTATTTGTCAAATGATTATGCCTAATCTTGAACATCTGTGAAACCTGCATTCGATTCTGACTTTGAAATTTCATCCAAGTGAGCACGTAGAACACTCGTGAAATTTTCCTCTAACGTGGACAAATTTGTTATCGTCGGTGAAGGCACACACGACCTAGCCCCGCAACACAATGATGGCATGCATGTGTGAGTGCGTGCGTGCATGCATGCTTATGTTAATGTCTCGAGTGATGCCGTCTGAAATACGGCTACCCGGCAGGGTAGACGTGTCTTTAAAGTTTCGACGTATATTTCTATGGTCAAGAGATAGTCATGACTGGGGGAGAAGACGGAGGAGGCAAAGTGCTCTGACATGATTCGCTTCCGAATGTTTTTTTTCAGCGGAGATGTACACAAGATTGTAAACGGTGTAAGCTCGTCATGAATGATGAACATGATCCCGGAGCTTTCGAGACGGAGGAAACACCGCCTCAGGGGGGGAAGAGTACTTTGTTTTCCATCCGTCTGGAGTTAATTGGGCAGCGAAAGTATACCGAGAGAGAGAGAGTCGAAAATATTTACCAGAAATTCGGAACGGTATATTGATCACTCCACAAACAACGGCATCTCAAGATCTCTATTCATCCACTACATGCAAACATCTGCCCACCACTGACGAAATCATGTTACCTGATATTAAAATTCATAACCCAAGAGCTGAAAAGCGATCCGAG
>KN886781.1:53616-64114 GCA_000934455.1 Apostichopus parvimensis
GGGGTGAGGTGGGGTAGGAGGGACACAGAAAACGCGGGCAACATTTAGGGGGCACAGGGTGCGAATAATGCAAGCTGCCGTGGGGTCAATGGTTGGAGCAGATGGCACAACAGAATCAAAATTTCACCATGAACGGTGTACTGGTAGGCAGGAGCATGCAGTCTTTTACAGGCTGGACTTTAATCCAACCAAATCACACCAGTGAAGTAAGGCAGAGGTCTCAAAGATTTGCAAGTTATGAACAAAGTTTCCTTTCTACAGTTTGAGGGAAACAGATTAATTTTCTGCGATGGACTAAAATTGATAATAACTTCGTAAGCAAGGACAGCCAATTGGTTGTATCCACAAATCATTAGTGAATATTTAAATTACAAAACTGCAAAAAATGCTATTTTAATTACGCATAGGTGCAATATCGACGTAACAGCTTCATTCTTCCTAGAGCCCTAAACATACTGCTCCTCTTACCACTTTCGAGATTGACCGATGGTCACAGACACATGGTTGCTACGTCAACAGACACAATGACTTTTGAATACAGTATAGGACCCTCAGGAACCATGGATACCTACAAAATACGAAAACAACACCAACTCCCCTACATTCTGATCTACTTTTGCAAGTTTATTAGCTTTAGGTGGGCGAGCGTTTCCTTCTTTCTTTTTGTCTACGTCTCCTTAGCGAAGGTCGGCGCTGCTGTGAGCACCTTCCAAGGTGTACAATATAGAACAATAGGCGGCCCCCATAGTGAACCAGACAAAAGGTGTGAAAGAACAGAGGAGGATATTCAGGCCTACAGCCTATGTTTGCCTTATCAAGGTTATTTGGCAATAATGTGAAAATTTGTTTTACTGATTGACACCTCACCATTGACTCCTCTCAATAGGTTGTTAAGTCAACAGCTGGCCGAGGAAAATCTGACATCACACCACCTTTGATGCAATAATTAGTCGATTTCATTATCGAGTATATACTGTTAACGCTTCGAAAATAATTATGCCTTCCAAATTCTAACGCTTACACATGTGGAGAGTTTCTCACGATTGGAATTTAATATTTCGGCGATGTTTTATAGGTTATTGATTTCAGTTATACTTTGAGTATGAAAAATTATGATGAGTGCAGCCAGTGGAACTGTTGACTGCACAACAACAGATCCATCCAATCACATCTTCATAATTGAGTAACAAAAAATGAAATTAGAAGTGTTTCAAAGTACATCAATTACTAGTTAAATTTGATGAGATGATTATTACTGTAGCCTAATCATCAGGGGAGGGCAGCAAGGGAAGAGAGAAGGCAAGGGAGGAGGAGGGGGAGAGGGAGGAAAATGCATACCCCCATCCCCAATAATTTGTTCATATATAGTGAGTGTCACACAGATGTGGTGCCACCACATACAGCAGATTTCAACACCACTGAAAGTTGGTCCGACTCCTCCCTCCCACACCCCCTCCCGCATCTCAAATCTCTGTCACAGTCCCTGAAGTGGATGACTCAGCTGATGCCCTGAACGATTCTGGTGGCCCACAGTGACTATTAGGGCATAGGGTCCCAACATGAGGGAGCATCTGAATGCTTGTGCTGTTGCACAGTGTGAAATGAACTTGAACATTTTGAGGAAGACATTTGTTTGCACTTTTGAAATGAGGCCAACTAGGTTAATCCACCTCAACAAATCTAATGGTCCAAGGTGCCCTATAGGAGCATCACGTCCCCCACGAGGTAACATTGGACCAATGAACTCCACTGAATATTACTGACAGTACATGTAACTGAATATTTTGAGAGCTATGGATGTGTTTGATCTGAACTGTGTAAGGAGCCAACTCTGAGGAGCATCGCCCTCCTTACTGGCTACCCATTATTTTGAAGCCAGTCTTTATAACCGTCATGACTTTTAAGGCTTACAGATAATCCTGAAGTTGTAAATGGACACTTCCACATTTTTAACGCCCGTCCCCTTTTCGTCGAGATGCATTCCTGAAACAACTGCCATCCAAATTGGTCACTAAATTATTAAAGGGAAGATTCCTAAAGCTTACTAAGAGCCTTACCTACTATAGCCTATAATCACCTTTGCTCTTCATTTAACTTGAGGATCTTTCAACAGTGGATTATAAAATGTCGATGATTCACCATCCTGTAAAATTATAGCTACTTTTACGAGTAAAGATAAAACCAGTACCTATAATACTCTTGGGGTATTTCCAGAAACATTACACTCAACTCTTTCATCATCTTGGTGATCTTCCAGTTTAGGGTTTAGGTAAAAACTTCATTTAGACATTATAAACATTTTCCTCCCTATTTCATTTGTTATTACAATTAGATATAACAATTTGTAGTCTCAAAGTTTCAAGATTAGATCCTTGTCAGTTGATGAAAACATTCAAGAATGATGTTTTAACCAAATTCCATACTTTAATTGTCTGTATTATTTTACATTCATTGACCCTGCCTGTTTTATTTGTCTTATTAGTAGAGCAAAACTATCAGCTTATACAAAGGAAGTGCCAACAGTTATCATAAACCTTTTGTAGATGTATATCTCCATCTTGTAAAAACCATATTTTCATTATAATCATTTCTATTTCCAATTGTCTGAAAAAGCATTCCAATGATGACCTCAGTTAATGTGGCCTGGACTACAAGTTTTATCGTATGTGTGGTATGGCAGTTAATGGTAGTGAAGGGTCTCAGTGAAGGGCGGCTGAAGGGTGGCAGTGAGGCCCTTGAAGGATGGCAGTGAGGGGCAGAAGGGTGGTGGTGTGGCAATGAGGGGTAGAGCTGAAACCTGAAGATGGAAAATTGTGTTGGTGATGGTTGTGGTGGTGGTGGTGGTGAAGGGTGCTGTAGGCCATGTTAACAATGTCTTAGACTATTAAGTAGGTGAGAGAGTGTGATAGTGGAGAACTGCAGAGAGACATGTGCCATAAATTTTGCATTCCAAAACGGACATCCACATGCTGAGTACACTATCGATCGCTCTCTCCATCTTGAGATATCCCAAACAATAAAAAACTTTTACATGTTGATCTCAGATTTCGGTACCGACATCAGAGACTGGCTTCTTAAATTATTCAAAATATTGCATCTACACAAATAAAACAACTGTTCCGTGTATCATTCTGGAGATGTATCACTTGCAGTTTGAACCTTTGCTGACCCACAAATGACCTTTCACCTCTACCAAATGAATAATGTTTCTAGTACTCATAACACTGTATGGATACCAATTCTGAGTACAAGAATAATGTTGCATTCTATATTTATCTTTGAGAGATTACCTTAGAATGGATTTACATTATGATTTACAACCGCTGTTGAGCTCCAGTGACCTTTGACCTATACCCGAAAGCAGTCAACTTCTTGTACTCACTACCTGGTATGCACAGGATGAATACAATATTAACTGCCAAAGCAGCCGTTCTTGAAATATTATATGTATATATAGGCACAAACCCATGGATTCCCCAATAACTCTTTTAGGGGAAATAAGGGCAAAGATTTTCATGCAGGAATGGTGCTACCACATATATGGCAGTTTCAACAGTAACTGATGTTTGGTGTGACTGAAAATTATTTTCCAGTGACACTATTTGCATGGATATCCTTTATTCACTCGTTTTCCACAGAAACAGGTTATTTATAAGCTGTCCTTCCTTCATATCTTACCATATTATGTGTCAGTGCAATACAAACATCTTAAACACCTAAACTATGCCACCTTATCTCAGAGGTGAAAGTAAATATCACCAGGGAATAATGATCTGGAATGGCACAGCAAAATGCAACATGCAAAATAGTCAAATTACACAAATTACAAAAATTACACAAATGAAAAAATCTTGAAAGCCTTGTTTTTAATACATATATATACTGAAGCATGCTATTTTCAGTATTTTATCAGAAATAAAATTCACAGCTATGCAAACTAATTCCCCGGCTACATTGGAAAAGTTAAAGACTCTAGCGATCAGATGTACTGTTCTCACATATATACACTGGACTTACGGTCTTCATCTTAAAGGATAACTTTCTAAAGTCACAAAATTGATTATTTTGATACGATGTAGACATTTAATTTTTGAGATATGACCCTTTAAACAGCTGAGGATCATTAACTAAAGTGACTGGACTATGCAGTCTAATTCATAAACCATCAGGAGGTCAGTTCCCCGATATAACACTGGACTCGATGAGAACACCTGAAACATTTTATGGTCTCAAATGACATACTTACCGTAGTACAAATGTGGCTAGGACAAATGGTGTTGAATGTCATCTAATGGTGCTTTCTTTCAAGTATATAGTTAAAAGAATGAGTTTTGGTTGAGTTATGATAATTTATTACAAAACAATGAATAAACATGACATTAAGGCCTGCACTGAGGCGCTGACATCATCATCATCATCAATGCAGACTTAAAGGAGTATTCCAGAGATTTAGCATATTTTTGCAAGTGAATCCTGAAGACCAGAATAGCTGTAAAACCATTGTACCTAGTTTCTCAAAATTCTTCTTTTTCTCGGACTTAAACATATCGAGACAAAATTCTGCCTAAAGTCTTCCTTTAAAGCACTGCTACAGTTGAACCAGCAGATTCATTGGATGACAAAAGCTATCTAATTTGCATACGGTGACTCAGCACTTAATATACCCCTCCCTAATTGTTTCACATTACCAGAAATGTCACATACTTCCCCTCATATTCCCAACCTTAAATGGTGTCATACCCTGATTAAAAGGAAAGAATAATATTTGTTTTGCACTCACGGAGAGATCTTGAGGCTGCATTCGTTCTTCTGTTCCGTCTTCTTCCAACCTTCAATAGGCGTGGCTTTCTCTATGCAAATGTAGACCGTTCCAGACAGGGGAAGAGCATAAAACCAGATGTTTAAGTTTGCTCCTGTTTTTTTCTGATAGTAAGAGTTGTAAAGTGGACGGAAAGTCAGCAGCGATGAGGTGAACTCATTAAAAGAAAATCCATAAAGATATTTTTTTTTTCCACTTCTGGTGAGCCTATCTGTTGTCTCTCCTTAGATCTTTCTGTATGTCCGACAAAGCCAAGGTAGTTATGAGCCAGCTATATAATACAAAGAGATTGAGGAAATGTAGTCAGTTGCAATATTGAAATCCTCGAGGAAACAAAACACGTACAGGTAAACAAGGATGTATGAATATCAGCACTAAGTTTCTACTCCAGGAAATGAAAGAGCACTCTGAATGAAGCTCATGAGCAGCTATAGCTTTGTTGTCAGTCAACATTTGCTAATGATTACTTTTTTTACAATATGTACTTGTACAGTATACTTGTACAATAATCACTAAATGAGCTGCGTCAATGTGTACGTCGATGCAGGTGACTGGCTTACACAAAAGAAATGATAAAAAAAAAAAAATTAAAAAATTAAAAATAAAGTTGACATATATTATCTTTCTGTCCCTTTGTTTTTGGATTGAATGTAGTTTTCCAAATTTATGTTTTAACCCAGATCAATGAGATTTCTTTTGACAAAGGTGCAAAGCTAGAGTGTCAAATTTTCACAAGTTTACAACCAGTTTTCACCTTTCTGCAGCACTAAAATCAATCAAATTAGTCGGGTTGCTTTTAGTGGAGGTGTAAGCCCAAAGTGTGGATGTGAACTTCTAACAAAAGTGGGTTTCCCAACATAGACACTACAGTATGTGTACCTGCAAAATGTTGTAACACTATTTCCAAATGTCACACAATGCTGTGTACACGTACATAGCAGAAACACTTTTCCCAGACAGCAACTGTGAAACTACAGCCTGCAATTGAGCTATTGAAATTTGGTAGAAATCTTAGCCATAGTTTTCTTTAACCCCTTTTGTGTATTCCAAGGCAAAATAGTAACCTTACAAGGCTCTGCTGTGTCCTTGAATGACCTCAGCGAGGTCACAGGTATACTTTGTACACATCTTTAACAGAGCATACCCTGAGGTGGTACTCAGGCACATCAATGGTGCATGCAGTACTATACATCTGTGTATTCACATAAAACTGGGCCAAAGTATCTACTTTCTTCAAGCAATATATGGAGTACACAGAAATAAAAATGACATTTAAAAATCATATTTCCGCCATGGTAGTGAACAGAAAGATGCATGAAACGAGAAATTAATACCAAATCCTATTAACATATCAACCTTTGTATTTCAAGTCATTTATTAATTTTTTTTAAAACTGTTTAAATGCTAACAACACACTTCATTTTTTTCAAGAATCAGCAATGTTGCACGCACCTACAGTTTGTATTGAATCTGCTTGATCTGTAATCCTCGGTTGTAAAGGAAAGGTAAAGTCTACTAATTAGGTCCCTAGAAATTGAGTAGAATGAAATCTTGCAATAAACTTCATAGTTATAAACCAATGACTCAGACCAACTTAAAATAGAATGTCTGAGATATAACAAAACCTTGTAAAGTTAAAACTGGATTAAACAGTTCACATTAACAGACTTGAGAAGCCTAACAGTTTGGCTGTATAGATCTGAAAAGGTCATCAGTATCCCCCCACCCCCCCAAAAAAAATATACTGGAAAATCAGATAATAGTCACCTGCACACATCATAGAGAAATTTTATTTTATTTTGTAAAAATCTCAGTGTTGAGGAATAATTTTGAGGACCAGATCATCCAGGAAAGTACTTTTCCAAACTTCTGACAATTTTTAATCATGAGTGCTAAGATTTGGAGGACAAGACTGATGACCTTTTATGATAGACCGAGGTGTATACCAGTAACCAATTGTGTGCATTGTGTACTAAGTATGGCTTTGTAATCAGAAGAGAAGTGTAACAACATGATACATAACTAACTACCGACAACATTAACACAGGTCTGTTCAACTGTTAAGCTTTTAAACCAAAAGTTTCTCTAATATGTTTTTGGTTTGATGTAAAACTAGAAAAAAAAATTGGAAAATGTTTTTGGGAGGATTGAAGGAGGGGGAGGTATGAGGGTAGAGGGGGATGTTGTGGTAGAGAAGGGAAGATTAAGACATTTGAACAACCATGGCACCCTATTGGCTACTATGCAGTGATATAAACAATGCACATCACAACCTGCAGTAAATTTAAACTTCCAAACTCTTTTAATAGTTGACGATTAACAAAACCAATTTCCACATTCTAAGGACACAGAATGCCCTCTGTACGGTCGAACGATCTTGACAAGCAACGCTGGCTGACTACTGTTGTTACACAGCAAAGTTCAAAGGTTTAAGATCCGCAGCATCTAACATCGGACTGGCTCTACAATGAATTCTTAAAATCAAGAAGTGTTCGAGAGTTTGATTGACGTAATACTCAGTGTCTGGATCTCTTGCCGACCAACTACTGACGACGACGTTGCTATTGTCTACGCCGTCCTGATTTTGAGGTTATTTTTAGGGATTTAGCCATGGCAACAAAGGATTAACCAGAGCATGACTATTGGTGCAACATCTCAGAGGTTTACCTTACTAGCTAAAGTTCCAATCGCCGCCAGAGGCCAAAGCGGAAAGAAAAAAAAAACTCCTTTGACTGCAAAAGAATGAAAAGTGTCCGCTTAAAGGGAAAGATATTTTAATTAAACCACATTTCTTAATTGGCAGAGCTCAAAACAAGAAAAAACATTTTCGGATATATGCAGATGATTTCCAGATCCAAAGTTCACAAACAACCCAACTTGGACACAAGAATACAATAAGCTTACCTGTCCACACACAAGAGCATTATAACACATTTCTTTTATTTCTATCTGTAAGTTTTTATCTTCAACTCAAGCAACTTTATATGTTTCCTCTCAATTTTTCTACTCTGACCTTCTATGTTGCAATTATATCCACTTTATAGTAACTTACATGTTTCCTCACAATTACTGTACTCTGACTTCCATGTTGCATTTATATCCACTTTATATTTACTTACATGTTTCCTCACAAATACTGTACTCTGGCCTTCCATGTTGCATATATATCCACTTTATATTAACTTACATGTTTCCTCACAAATACTGTACTCTGACCTTCCATATTGTATTTATATCCATGTTACTTACATGTGTACTTACATGTAGTCCTCACAAATACAAATGCATTTATATCCACTTTACTTACATGTTTACTTACATGTTTCCTCACTAATACTGTATTCTAACCTCCATATTGCATTTATATCCACTGTAAATAAAAGAAACTATATTGACTAATAGCCTACTTTTTTTCTGGTTCCTTAAATGCCATAATATGCAAACAAATTTCTAAAAGCCAAAAAATCCCCACTCTCCCCCCTCCCCCCTCACCCAACAATTTACAAAAGATTTGCTGTACTATACATTAATACAGGTCTTCATACTCTTCACTTCTTCCAGAAATGGAATTATAAATCTAATAAGCTATTTTCATTTTCTACATTTTTCTTTTCTCTATCTCTATCTCTTTCAAAATATGCTACATGACATGTTCAAGTCTTTTTCCATTATGTTTTTCTTTTAGTTTTTTTAGTTTTCTTTTAGTTTTCATTTTACTGTTTCATAGTAAAAGTATACATCTTCTCGGCATTATAACTCTCACCTCACTACACATAAACACCTATACTTTCAGTCTGTTAAGTAGGTCCACATTACACAAGGTCTCCATCAAAAAAGAAGTCAAATATTACTCCAAAAAACTATTACGAACCTTTAATCTGAATAAAGACGGATATATATAAGTGCTTGTCGTAATGCGTGCATTTAGTTTGAAAAAAAGATACAGTAGCGGCTTTGCACTTTTTGCAGTGACTCATGTAAAAAATGGAAATAGATTCATTTGTTTCCCTTTGTTGGCAAACTTGGCAATATTGCTATTCCAAAATAAATATATATGACTATAGCAGTTGCTAGGTAACATTAACCATCATGAATATTGTGAGAAGAACAAATAAGAAACATTGATACTTATATTGACTCAAATCAAAAGTAACTCGAAAATGGTTTCCTATGCTAGAAAGTTGTGTGGAAACAAAACCATGGAAGAAGGCTGTGTCTGCAGGCTTTAGGTCTACAGTCAACGTTTGATATAAATGCATGGATTGGCATCAAGTGCATGTATAAAGTGATAAATAATCACTTTTTTTGTAACATTGCATATGCTCAAGATTGCAAGACTTTGTGGAAAGATTGCTTCATAAGTCCCAAAACTGAGTGATTTGGGATTCAAAAAACTGCAATAACCCACCAACCCCTCCCCCCTGCCCTACGCAAACACACTACTGGATCACAGCCTGCATCCTCTTCCTAGTGAATCTATACCATTCTGAAAGGCTTTGGATTTATATTCTAGGTTGGTTCTTTATCTGCTTAAATCTAACATTGCTTTCTTTTTAATATATTGTGTGTAGAAGTCACAACTTTTGGTCATTCTATATCTTTCACTACGACAAGTTTACATAAGAGCGAGTTATACTTTACATAGAAAATATATCAGTGACCAACATGGCAGGCTAACTCTAGCATTAGTGCTGAATATGTAGGCACATTAGCCTTACAATCACTTAATGCGTGCTTAGACCCCATCCGTCTAATAAATGTCCAAGAAACGTATCGATATATGCCAAAAGCGATATAAACATGTCCAAAATTAACACTAGTCAGTATATTACAAGATGCGATCAGTTGTGCTACAGAGAGTAGTCAAACCATTAACATGGTACGAACACTGCAAAATTTCGTACAAATTTGCACACGACGCCAACACACATTAAAGTAAGAAATATTCTCTTGGAAAGCTTGGTGCGTGTGGTCATTCCTTCATGTGCTAATTACTGATTCTCCTGTTCTCCCTTCCCCCACCCACTCCCCACCCACCCACCAACACATTGTCACTTCCAATGTACATCCAGTATTGTTTATTCAATATGATATTCAGTATGATATTATATCACACATATCTCCTGTTAGTAGCATATATTCAAAACTTTGGCCCACGTACCTATTCGACATTACATGGTTTAATGATCTATGGATACACAACCGTTAACATTCAGTCAACGGTGTTTGTTCATGCAATCAACTAACATTATCCAACATTTTAACATTACTCTCTTGTCTTTCTCTCTCTCTTTCTTCCTCTCTCCTCTCTCTATGTCTCATCAAACATTCATCATCTCGTGATCCAAGATGGAATGACATTCTCTGCTATGGGGAGGATGTGTCAAGGCATCGTCAACCTCCATCCGATCTCGTCCTCGCACTGTTCTAGAATTTTTTGTTTGAAGCTGTTCTGCTTGGAAACAAGTCTCATAAAAAACTCATTGACCTATATCTACCATCCCAGAGCTATTAATCTTGAGGGTCTATGAACTCAAAAGCCTTATTTTTCATTACAGTAATTATATCTTGCCATCAAGTCTGGATGAAATAAAACAAAACCATCTTTGCTCTCCCTGTCTAGAGAATGGAATAGGTTGTCTAATCAACAGTCAATGATTGAAACATTAAAATAAATAT
>KN886781.1:69990-82632 GCA_000934455.1 Apostichopus parvimensis
CATCAAGGGTTATGGACCAAAACTAAACATTTAAAGGGAGGATGGAATTTTTGAGGTCCTCTGAGTGCTTTGGTGGCTCTAAGTTTCAACGATGATGAGGATGAAATGCTCAAGTTTAGAATATTATCCTCACCGGGAATAAGTTAGCCTTCAAATTTTGTGTAGCACTTTTTGATGGCTCTGAAATATGCTATATACATCATTACACTCGTAGAGCGACTTGCCTAATTTTCATAACATTGTGCAATGCGATACTGGATGAATTATTCAATGTCTCATCCTGAAACAAGATTTTTTGCCCAAGATAAACAAAAATCCACATCTAAATAAACCTTGGAAGGTAAACTGGGAGTCATGTGAAGTTCAAAGAGATCTTTGCCATGTGAAATCCACACAACCGATGACATTACTTAATAATGACCTGAGGTACCTTCATCTGTGAGTCTGAATGTAAAAGTCTGTCATTTGTGAACTATCATGAAATGTCAACGTTTACATTGACACTGTTTCTACCATCTGATGAACGGAAGGCCAAACAGATAAAATTGAAATTAGTCAGTGCCATTTTACAAATCCCAGGATATTTCCGGGACAATACATAAATCTGGCGACATTTCCAGGACATTTTTAATCTGGGGACGATACAAAGGAACCCGCGGGGACTGTCCCCCAAAAAAATGGGGGACATCTGGTTACCTTAATGTATCGGGATGCTGGACACATTCTATCATGTTCTTATAGTTTTGAAAAGTCACAATATGATCAGCTAACTTCATGTGGAAATCCCTAAAACGCAGAGGATAGTTTCTTATTAAAGCCACGCCCCCTTCAGCCTGCATATCAATCAAACACAATCTAATCATCACTAGCATCTACAAGATACTTTCAATAAATAGTTTACAACTGTACAATCATATCCATCAGTTTTAAAACTGTGATGTCGCTAAGGGGAGGGGAGATTGGGGATAAACATGTTCCATGTCCCTTTCCCCCTCCCTTCCCCTTCCCCTCCCCCCAAAAGAAATTGTCCAAATAACCCTAAGGCAAGAAGATGCACAAGTTTTTGTCAAGTTTGGCCAATCCCTGTACAGGTCAATCAAGTACCAACGACTACTTGCATTGATCAGTAGGTTTTATACAACACCTAATTGTATTCTGGTCATTTGATTGGTCAATTGCTCGTTGATTGCATGCAAAATCCGCTCTATTCCACTCTATGAAATAGAACCATGGGTTATACTTTTTTAGTAGCACTTTTTTCAATGGTAAGAGAGCAGAGAAACCTGTCTGTTCAGAACAATCTGTTGCATGAGTGCATTTTACCCATCTTAATATAATATGTTGTATAAAACAAATCATGAATGGTTTCCATTCGTGCAATAGTGCAAATATATCATTCGTTGAAAGATGTAATTTGTTCCATTCAAGACGGCTGCGCTTCGTTGAATGGAACATTCCATCTTTCAACTCATGAAATATTTGCACTACTGTACTCATAACCATTCATTATTTGTATACTAGTTGTGAGTACATTCTACCTGTATTTCCCATTCTGAAACTTCACAATATTTACTCAACTTCAACATGCAGTTCTCAGACCTTGCCTCACCCTACACTTTACAATGTCCAACAACAAAATTAACAACATTAAATGTTTAAATGAAATGTACAAATTTGTCAACTTTTCTTCAGGGGCTTTTTGGCCATTACATGTGGCTTACTGAAGAAGTATGTGGACAGCAAAATTTGTTAAAAATGAATGTTTTTATGTTTATTTGGTGGAACAAGATTTGAGTCTGAGGGTGATCCTACCTTGCTTTGAAGGTAGCCAACCCCTTAAATTTAGTGACGTTGTTTAAAAAAAGTGGCAAAATACATATATAGAGCTGCTTAGAGATATAAAGGCTAATGAATGTAATCTCACCATGTTGTTTTAAATTTCTTAGTCTCCCACAACTGTTTGCTATCAGTTTACAAAACAATGACTTTGTTTATTTAATCATGCCAATATTGGTCAGATGATTCGGAATATTTTTTTTAGATTTATGGTATAAAAGCTACCTCTTAAAATTCTTTTTAAATGTGTAAGACCCCACCTGACAATTAGATGGACTCATTTATAATCAAACAATTTCATCAATAAATGTTAGGCCAAATTCCACGTAAATTGCTGATTTATCGCAGAATCTTTCAAATTAACTGTAATATGGTGGGACGTTGACCTGCCATTAGATTCATATATTTCTTTGAAATAAATTTACATTCCTGGGGCTGAGAATGTATTATATAACCTTGAGCCATTGCCTTGAGTTTTCCACAAAAATATTCACAACAGTTTATGATTAAAATTGATCGATGTGTTAATAAAATCTGTCATTTTATGTTGTACCAAGCTGCATTCTTTTGAAAGGAGACAAGCTGAACTGCCATCATTAGTCTCTCAAGGAAGTAACTGTCATGAATAACTTAACTTCCCAAAAAGTTGTATTCTCTATGGGAGATACAGGGCGAAGTTATAAAGGTCGTCTGGTCGTGTCTGAGTGGATCAAACTTCTGTTTGGACAGCCAAAATCAGCTTTGAGGTTGTTTATGTCAGATTGCAATGTATTAAAATACCACCAAATAGATAAAAGGATAAATTCATATCCCCCTTCATCACTTTGGGGATACTGTAATAAAACAAAACTTGTGGTAGGCTCTTATTATCCAGCTGAAGCTGGTGTTCTATTCACAAAGCCTACACATCTCTCCTCCTACAGTGTATATACTGATCATGCTTTGTTCTTGTGGTAAAAAATATTTCTGACAACCAAAAATTCAAATGATGAATTAAAAGTTTTTTTCTTTTCCCCCTTCTGCTGTCTCGTGATGGAGATTACAGTATAGTTCATTTCTTACACCCGGATAAAAAAAAAACAGAGAGTTCCAATGAAGGAATTTTTTATTTCTTCTCCACATTCCATTCCTTTTTAAATTCCCAATAGTGTGAGTATAGGACAAGCTGTGACGCCTACGTGACCTCACCACGGTTCCGTTTATAAGCCCAGACGCATATCCCATTTATGTATGTGTTTGATCAGCAGCACTCGGGAAGAAATATATCCAACAGGTGGGGGTATACTAACGGGTAGCTGCCACTATCGCTGCGCTGTTTTCGCCATTATCTCGTGAGCCTTAGCCTACTTTCTAACTGTAATTCTGTCTGTAGCTTCCACTTTAAGACTGTCTTTTTTCCCCCTCGGTTGCCTTCGGAAGGCTTCAGACATTATTAATCTTTCATCATCAAATGTCACTAGCCTGCCACTGAGATCTAAAGTTGATGCTATTCTGGCTGAAAAGGAGACGTGTTTTTCTGACGTTTACAACGTTCTTCGTAGTGTCTGATAAAGCTAAAAGAAAAAGGAACCAAATCTGTTAGAAGCGAGGACGAGTAGTATACGGGCATAGTTACGGCGATGAGGAAGAAGACGACGAGGCTGTATGGTATAATGATCATTAGTTGCAGACAAAACACTTGATTATGCAAACGGTTTGTCTTTGGAATAAACAAGTTTCTTTCTCCAGTACTGGTATAAAATATAGCTAGTTCCTATTATCAACATAACTGCAGGGAAGGTTGGCAAAGACATCTAAAGAAGAAAAAAGACATCTATATAAATGATGAAAAAAGAGATGTTACATATAATGTTAAATCTACAACCTGTTTTCAACATTTTACAACTGACAAGAAAAATGTTCCTGTCCTTGCATGTAATCTAAATGCAATACCATTGTATGTTCAAGTCGCCTTTACCGAAGCCTGTAAGAGACGGACTCACTAATTTAAATATTTACTCTTGATCATATATAAACGATCGTACATCTAACAATCGCTAAGGCTAACAAGAATGTTCGAATACAACGGGAGGCTTGTACATGCGCCCATAACCTGTAGCCAAAGAAGAAACTACTGTCGTAACAATGCATAGTTGTAACAAATTTCACTTGAGAAAGCCTAATTAGTGTGAACACATCAAAGTTCCCTGCTGTAGGTACAGACAAAAAAATAACGCAAATCACATACAACTTGTTAACCAGCTGGAAACCTGATATTATGAGTTTCCGCTACTTAAAATCCATGAAGTAGTCAACCCATAGGTCCTTCACAGCCGATATGATATCCGGAATTCAATCCTCATGTCAAGATTTTTTTGCTGTTTTAGTCAAAATGGGTTTCACTCATGAGGCAAGTTTTGAAGTGGTTAGGCTTCATTTTGACATATGATAACCACGGTAGGTCATTTGTTAACACAGAAATATTTTTTTGTAACATCAAACATTAGTCATCAACTGACAACACCAATTAGGACTATGCAAAATACTGCATCATTCTGTTTTACAAAACAAATATAAAATACTTCTTCTTAAAGGAGGATAGGGTCTTGAATAATTATCGTCAGCAAGCAAACCCACTGTTTATACACCTGTTGGTAGGATTGCCATATAAAACTGCCTGTAGTATTACAGAATTTTGACAAAAAATCTCTATCGGGTCGGTCTAAATATCTCTTTGTAACATTAATTTTCCTAAACTGGCCGGGCGAAGAGATATCATTAAAGTATGCATGTAAGTCACGTTCTTTCACTTACAAATATGGGGTGTTAGCTTATGGTTCAAAGCTATCAGAAAAATCTTTCGTTTGATCACTTCCGCAAACTACACTGTGTACAAAGCGTATGAGTTGTACAGTTACTACCACTATAGAGCCTATATGAAGTTTAGCAAAGGCTTAGGCTCCTCATGTCTGAGGACGGACAGAAACAAAGTTATGGCACTTATAATCTTGGTTTTATTAACAGTTTACGGCAACGCCCCACCCTCCTCATTTACGAAGACAACAGACAGGTCAGTTGTGAAGTGCCAGAGGGTTACTTGTGTAAATTTAGCAATGAAACTCAAACCAGCTGCTGTCAGCGGGATAATGATGACAACAAATGATGAATTAAACATAGGCCTATATATATTAATTATATATCTATGTACATATATATATACACGATATATATCCATTCTGGTACCTGGCTGTCAGTTACAATTTTAATTGAGTTCTAATGCATTCTCAATGATATTCTGATATTGACAGGGCGACAAGAAGCAGCTGTTTTGAGATTTGATGAAATGAGCTTGCTTTCAAACAGGTTTCATTCTTGAGTCTTGGCAGGTTGTCCTCATTTTTCTGCCAGTAATGTATTAAAGTTTGCTTTACACTTAAGCGGACATTTACAGGTTTCTTTTTCTAATTTAACATGGCAGCGACTTTTCTTCGGGTATTCATGTGGGATCATATCTGGAACGTAATTTTGTTTTACAACATTGGTATTTTGTATAACTTTATTTCATATATCAAAGGTCTTATTTATTAGTCAGCAAATTGAGGGAAATAATCTCCACTTTCAATTTCCTGTCAGCAAACGAATCAACAATCCAAGGTACAAAACACTGTAAATTTCGGGGAGGTAAGATCTTAATCTCATGTCACAAAGGCAACACAAATGATTTTTATCAACAGTATATATTATATATCAGTAATTTTTTGAATTTGGCAGTGTTTCAAATTTTGTGCCCACACAGCAATTACTCTGCATTCCCAGCAGGACTGTAAAGTTTGGAAACTTCCACTTTCAGTTTGTCAAACCAATACCACATTCACTGTTGAATGCTTTCAAGTTCCCATAGGGACAACTTGCTGACCCTGAAGGGTTGTAACATAACTTTAAAAAGGTCCCTGCAAATGTGACGGTTGCCAACAGCAATACTTAAGTTTCCAAAATCGTGCTGGGAACATTCAGCTTCGTTCCTTCTTTCATTCACGGTACATCCTATATATGTTAAAAGAGAAGAAATTAGACAAAACAGTATGCCGTAGCCTGTTAGGCTGTGACAGGTGACTGAGGGAGGGCACACACACATATATGTTGAAAATGCAGGGCATAGGTCAAATCAGCTGTCATCATCATGTCGCTTTGCATTATGGGTACTGATTGATCAGTTGTATCTGTTCATCCCACTGATACTGGTTACAATGACAACATAAAAAGTCATAATAATAATTTTTTTTTTTTTAAATTATCCCACATAAAATTGATTGTATATTGGGGAAATGGGAATCCTCAGATTTCCTTAAAAATTGATAAATTTATGTAAATAATTTTCATATGAAAGTTCCTTTTATAACACCATTCTGTCCATTTGCTGTACACATGTGTACTGTGTAAACCTTGTATATATACTCAAGATCAAAGTAGTTGTCAATTAACAGTAATTAAAAATTGCAATCATGGTCAAAAATTATTTTTTAAAGGAAGAAAAAGAACAACAAAACTTATGGCTAAAACAGGTTTTCCATTATTAATTTACTTAAACATAATATACTTAAAGGAATGTTATCACAGATACCGCTTGGAAACCTGTTGTACAGTTCATTAAACCGGCCAATTCCTCTGGCATACTTTAATCCGTCATTTAACTTTTCCATGTACATGAATGCAAACACAGATCTTCAAATGTGGGTATAGGGGAGGGGTGAGGGTGAGGGTGAGGAGAAAGGGATAAGGGATAGGGAATGGTGAGGGAGATGTTACCAACCCTATCATCATTCTTGGAAAAGGTACAATAAAATTAGAAAATGTCAACATTTTGAAAGGATGGATTTCTTGAAGGGAACTTTCATAGGGCCAACTGATTCAACGGATGGTTTATCCACTTCTGAGAATAATGAAAATCAATACGAAAAAAATACTTTAACATGAAAAGAAGATTAATGGCAAAAACAACATTTTTTATAAAAAGTTATTTCTTACAGGTCCTTTTAGCATTATAAAGGAAAACTTGGCCAGAATACTAGATATAAACAGCAAATCTATCCATCAAAAACTATGACAGGGAATGACTTAACTCAAAATTGCAAGAAAAATGCTACAAGTGCAAAGACGTGTGCCCAATTTATTAACACAGGAACCGTACATGTAGTATTTCGTAAGAAAAACCGTACAACAGAGCTTTCAAAAGTGTTATGATAAAATTTGAACACTAAATGACTTCCCGTGTCATAAAGATATTAATCGAGGGTTTGAATCAGATGACAGGTCACATATAATGTATTTCCTGAACTACGTCAACATTTATAAAATGTCAAAACTATGACAAAAATTAGGTCAGCTATTCTAACAGACATAATTGGAGAGGACAGCATCTTTTTAATCAGAGTATTCCTTCACCGTTCTTTTTTTTATATTACACGGTTGAACCATACATATCTTGGTATGCGACGCCGGGGTTAAGGGTTATCGCGATCATTTCGTTAGAGAGGGCAGATGCATGCCTCTCTTAAACAACAGCAGTAGCAGCAGCTTTCAAAGACAGATACGTTATTTAGGGCTAATTACCGCCCACTGAGACAAGAGTCGAACCTCAAAGGACAGAGCTGAGAAAGTGAAATGTTTAATTACTGATTCGGTTAGATAAAGTCTCGGATGCATCAGAATGTGGGGTCCGTATGCCTCCTCCACCTCCTCCTCCTCCGATGTAGACATGCCGGCATGCACGCATCGACGGAGATGCCAAGGACGACGACGGCGGTGCAGGGTTCAGAGTGTCTCGGAACACTCGGATCCGACCCGTGAGTAAAACCAGGGAGTTTGTTGTTTTATGTTCTCCGTTATTTTCTCGATAATTGATATCGGATGCCATTTCAAATAAGATTGACATCTCCAGCCTCAAGACAAAAAGGTTAGAGATACACACCCGGTTATTTCTGGATGCTTTGAATAGCTTTAGTCACCAGGGGGTTTGGCTGTTTCTTATGTTGCCTATACCACCAAGATCAATTTCCAGTCTTAAGGATGGTAATGGTATAAAAGACTGAGATCCATAAATCTGTAAACAACACAGAGTTTGGTACACCTGCCAAAAGACTGTTAACAGTGACCTTATCCTCAATGTATTACCGTAATCAATGTATACAAACACTGATCCGTATGCACCTACTCTTTCTAAGTAAAGAAAAGTTCATAATCTAAAAAAATGATCATAATGTCTGACGGTTTTACTAAAAAAGTTTTCCTTTGTGGCCCAATTATGACTACATCTGGAAAAAATATTACCAAATTGTGGGTTTCCCTTAGGCCTTTATTACTGGGTGAAAAAACAACTAAGGGTCATTTTTTTGTATTTTCTCATCATGGGGAATTATGTAGCTTCCGCTATTCAGAATAACCATATTTTACATGATTTATTCATGTTACTGTGTAAAGTTTACTTGTAAAGTAAAGAATCAGCCCTCTAATGACATCTTATACAAATAACGTCCTAACTAATTGATGTACCCCTAATCAGTGAATAATAACAGACACAGAGGGTTCAAACTCTTAATTATAATGCACATGAGATCTCAGGTGGGATTGGAGAAAAGCAATTTGTGACGAACTGTGAACTGTTTAAACGGGACCGTGCAAAAGTTCAACGACTTTTAGTATACAATGTAGGGTACGACAAGCAAAGAGCGTATATAGATTTAGGAGATAGCTAGCTCGAGAGAAAGGAAGCAACTGCAGGGGGTATCCTTGGGGGGTAGACTCGAACAGTTGGCTTTGTAACGTTACTTCAAAAGTAGAGGTTAACATCAGTTCATCTGAAATTATATAGTCACATTGTCAACAAAACTGGGAGAGGTATTATATGGCCAAGCTGAACAAATTCATCAACATGTCTCCGCATAATTCTACCATAAACGTAATACAAAAAAGTACAAAACAAGATTAATAAACATTTTATATAATAATAATAATTATAATAATAATCAGCAGTTAGTTTTACGACGCCTAAGGGACCACAAATATGCGAGAAACCCGCAAGGGCTTATGGATTACATGTCGGGTGGCTTCCAATTCAACAGTTAAACTCAAATTTGGAATCTTTTCAATTTAGAAAGTCAATTTGAAACTTGTTTTGAGATTTAATTGTACTGATCCAAACCACATTTTTCATTGCAAACTTCAAGAAGAATTTGAGAAGAAACACTAAAGCCATGACCAGATAAAGATAAAATACCAACGGCCTGAATTATTTATTTGAAACATTCACAAAATTCAGTCAAGTTCTGCAAGGAACTTTGAAGTAAATACCATAAATCTTTACATAACTTTAAATATGAATTTGAGTTCTATTAATTTCCCAATTTGTACAGGCTAGGTAGATCGGAGTGCATGTTGATTGAGGAGACAGGTAAGATGGGAATGCAAGTAAATATTTATTAATTTCCTGCAGTAACACAGATATGATGAGAGAAGTACCAAACCCCCTCATCCCCTTCCCATTCTGCTCCCCAAACCGCCCCCCCCAACTCACCTGTCCTCTCTTTCTACCTCCCACGTTTAAGTTTCCATGACAAATTGTCACTATGCATTATGAAACATGGAAGCATAAAAAATTTGATATTATATATACTCTTGAGTCTGTCGACCTGACATGGATTCTACAGGTCTGATGAATTCATTTACGGTCCAATAAAGCACATCATCATGCGTTGAACTCTAGGCTTGGTGTAGTAGTGCACTGATGAACATTCATACTGTAGTGCTGCAGATCTAGGTCAGAAATTCATTTCCTGGGAGAGCAGAGGAAAATCCTGCTAGTGTAATTACTTACTCGCATCCATAAAAGTGTTTTTTTCTAGAAAGGGTCACCAGAGATCTCATTAATTCACTTCAAAATCCCAACTGCCTCGATGTATTTTGGTAAACAAACCAAACAAACAGCAAAACAAAACAGATTAATAAACAATATTTGAATTGTCAGCTTCTTGACAACAAGGGAGTTGTTTTGTAAGGTTCAATTTATTTTCCTTCTTAAAAGACAACTTTTCTCGTGCCATGGATATAGCCCACATCAGACTGCGCAACCTGGAGAGCTTTCTATCGTCTGGGATGCGAGTCGACTCGGGGATGACGCTTAACTTTTGAATATATACTGCCACCAAGAGTCTTGAGCATGCCGTCTTATTTCTGACCATATGGTACTAACAAACAGTTGTGGGCAATTAGCCACTACTTCAAGATATAGTGTATAAAACATGAATTGCAATGTAAAAGAAACGTTTTCTTCTCTTATTACGATGAAGGTGTACATTTGACGGCTTGCCCAAAATTATGGCTGGATTAATATGTGTCAATTCATGCATGGGTGCTTACTGATAAATAACAGGGTAAAACAATGTACATAAATATATTGGGTGCAACCTGTAACATTAACAACAGGCTCCTGTAATAATTCAGAGATTTTGAAAGGTATTTACATTTGCTGACTTTTGAGCCTTATAAAAATTATTTCCTACATCATCCCCAAAAACAAAGTTTTATCAATGTTTTCTATTTATGTTTATAACTACAAAGGACAATGTTCACCTTTACATGAGGTACACCAGGATTTTTTTCATAATTTATGGGTATACCTAACTGTTGACCTCTCAAAACAAACGTTTGGGATATTGCGAAACCTATACCTGATAGTTTTGTCAATTCCTCAGCAAACATAATTAAATTTGACACAAAATTTTATTTTTCATTTTTGTATGATGTGATAAGACCTTGCTAAGAGGCACCACTGCTTTGAGTATTTACTTACAAACGGCAAATGCTTGCCAATGTCCAACCAAAATCATGCACTTATCCCATTCAAAAACCCTTGTGGGAAAGTGCTCAGTTTGGGTGGAGAAAGGTAAAGCTAATGGAAGTGAGGTAGCATTAATGGATATGATAGTTCTATCTGCAAGTACCAAGTCAAAACACCTCACCACCATCTTCCTCCCTCTATTGATTTATAAAGGGTATTCTTAAATTAAGGAGTTATAACCGAGCCTCTGTAATGTCTCGACTTCACAGTAACAGACTACCAAAATTGTACGTCTGAAAAAAATGTTTGTTGGAAATAGCAAGTATTTTTTAATGACTTACAGGCCAGCCATTTTTTATCTGAGGGAGTAAACATATAGAGGCTACCCATGATGCATTCTCCTCTTTGCACGTTTAAACAATTTAGCATTCACACCAAACGCACCCCCTGAGGAGACAGCTGTTTAAAACAAATTGATGAAAATTGCCATTCTCTGAGAGCAAATCAAGATCGAAGATCATCAAATAACAGATGAGAGACGAATCTAAACTATTGTAACAGCATCCTCTTTGCCCCTGGTTCATCCTATACCATCGGATATTGCTACGTACTTTCTAGGTCAATGATGACAAGTATCCCAGCATGCATCTCAGTGGGTATTACTGACCATACCGAATGCTGCCGTGGACAAAAGTCCAAACTTATTTGGGTCATTTTCTAGAATGAGTAGTAGCCCTGTTGTGACTCAAAGTCAAAGCATAAATAAATCTTAAAATAGTATTATTTTTGATAAGATAAACAGGTATGTTGAAATATTTAGTAAAAATATAAATCTGACCAATCAGGAGTCAGGTCTACCAAAGTTCAGTGGTGATAAAATTGGGGCCTGTGGTGGCACTATACTCATGTGCTCATTGCTGCAGTAAAACACCCAGGTGCCTCATTCCACTTCCAACCATATCCCACCCCACCCCATCCCCACACACCCACCCTCTCACAGCTTCAGGAGCCGTATAGCTTCATGGTGCTACAAGGAAAAATTTTGCGTCCAAAATTTTGCTCAGCAAATCATAAAGTTTTGATCTCAGTTGTGGAACAAACTGATATAAGCAGGAGATATATTTAAAAGCCTCCAGCACACCACCCCTTACTGAACGCGACTCATCTTTTAAACTTGGCCGTCATGGCACAGTTTTCCATAGTGGTGAAGATCCTTGGTCTTAGAGTTTAGTTGACCCCCTTCACCCTGAACGAATAAGGAGTTCACACAACCGACTCTTCTTGTGTTACGACCAATTCACATTTAGTTCGCATGCAAAATTATTTCTGTGTTTTGTTACATTTGTTAAAATGGCAGCAGTTCCAGTCGTGATAGTGCTGCATGTTCAGTTTTCCCCGACTGAAGCAGATCTGGCAAAATCATGATCAGTTGAAGTCCAATCTAAAGCACACGTACACTCTCTGTTCCATGCAACAACATTCGAGTTCAGTCAGGTCGTGACCTGCTGAGGGGCTCAACTTTGTGAACATTTGTTTCTCTAGTTTGTATAAAACTTCCACTACACCAGAGTTATTGGTAACAAAAAGAACATCGCTTTTAAGTTTAAACCCATCGACATCTTTAGCCGTTCACAGCTGTTTATCTACTGTCAGTACAAACAATCTCTATCCATTCAAGACCATGCACTGTCAACAAAGGAACTTTTCAATCCTATTCATTCACCGTCTGGTGCTTTTCTGTCAATCTGAATCTAAATTTTACCTTTTATCACCTACATTGGTAAAGTAGTATTCAAATTCTGGATATATGAAGACTGTATCTGCTATGAAGGTCTCTTATGTGGTATAATGATTAAAGATATACGTTAACACAGGGTTTATGAGCTTAACCAAGTTTGGTTAAATCCAAACTCCTACTGAAAATGATCGCCTCATCATCGGAAGGAAAATTTTAGTGTTTGCACGGGTTATCCGGATACCCGGGTACCCGCCCA
>KN886782.1:6092-35289 GCA_000934455.1 Apostichopus parvimensis
AAAGAATATATACTGTTTACAGTGGCCGTAAAGCCTAGCTGTACAAAATAAATATGATGCGATAATCAATATCAAGGAAAATATGGGTTCCAAAATACATGTTTAAAGAACATATGCATGCAGTTTACCCAACCCAAACACGATCAACCATGAACTCATTATCACAAGCACAATGAAGATTACTATATTCAATAAACATATCTATTAACTATTGTATACAATCACCATAAAAAATGTCCTAATTTGTTTTCTTCTACAGGCCAAGAAATCCACTTCGTGACCCCGAGTTTCGATTGGTTATAGAATTATCAAAACGGACTGGATTGTAAGAAATTAATCTTTCCCTTTATGAAGTGAAAAGTTAGAACCCATTTTTACTCATAGAATTTTACTGAACGTGATAATGAAACCAACCTTTTAGATTGCATTATGAACATATGCACGTATGGTTGTCTTCTCAATAAAATATGTAAATGTTAATGAGATAATGACTGCTTTTCTTTCTTCGTGGGGACAGTGTTTCTTATGTTATTCGAATTGTGAAGGTAAGGTGGGTTAAATGGGACAAACCAATGGGTTGGGAAGGGAAGGGAGTTGAAAGATAATATTTCCAAAATTAATCAATTTTCATCTCAATAACCAATTTTCATTTCAATGAGTTGACGATTGTGCAAGAAAGTAAATGAGATTACATGAATTGAATATTTCATATCCGTTAGAAAAAGATCGAATATTTAAACATGGATATAACTAGAGCACATTGCAAAACAAATGAATCATAATCAAAAACACAATTTTAACGTTTCTTTTCGTCCACACAGAGTTTGCGCAATGCAAAGACAAAATCCTAACGGACCAATCAAGTTCTTCGTAAGTAGATTCTGTTTGCTTTACGCAAAACGAATTTTGATTATCAAGAAAAATTAAAAATATATAACATGAACGAATTTGTTCACGGTCTGTTTAAAGTAAAATGCATGGACTTTAAATGAATGTAGTGATTTTCCATCAAACTTTATATAAACTACTTGGTAAAATTTTGTTATGGGGACCATGCTTTCGTGCCCAATTTAAACATAAAACGTTGTCGTTTAAGCTACATTCTTTGTGATTTGAGTAATATTTAACCGTCTCATACTGTTAGTACATGAAGGCAAATGTTTGGAATTGATAACGTTTGCTTACAATTCAGTAACTGATCAAATCGTTTGAGTATATATAATGGAGAGATACATATATAATGTTTATTATATAACCAAGCAAATGCCAGATTGGTACCCAGAGTCACTAAGTAATTTAGATTGGGACTTTCCATTCAGATACCAAACCGATTCCGATATAACCGGTACTTTATTCGTCGCGTGCAAGTCACAATATGTATTGCTTTGAAAGACACGTTTGTTTAATGTTTTCGTTGTTAGTTCAATAAATCAGCAGTGTTTCATGAATGAAACTAGCAGACGATTTGACGAGGGTGCAATATGATAGAACATTATGACAACTGGGCAAGGGGATTGGGTAGTGACGGGGTAGGGAAAGGATATTTCAAAGATTCATTGCTTAGTGTAAAGTATGTTTTAAGAAAGACATTTTATAGCGTACAGTAAGGAGGGCATCGGGTTTCCCTTCAAGATTCATTCCGAAAGATATACTAAGCGTGTTTTTCGCCTTAAGGTATAAACTATGTCAGCATTATTCGATTTTCTTTTCGACCCCCCACCCTTTTTCTTTAGGATGATCCAGAGAAAGTTTATCGAACTAGCGACGACTTGATAGCTTACACCTTTAAGTATTTTCTAGAGGAACATCAGGATGATCCAGAGGCCGTACTGTTGATGCCCATGGTCAAGGTAACTTACAATATTAGTCAGTTAGGGTCACAGCTGGTTTATTTTCTGTATGAATTGTTGATATATTTGTCTCATGGAAAATATAAAGATGAAGGGTAGAATGAATTGTCCTAATTAACTTGTCCAGAAAGATTAATATATTTGAAAACGAAGCAATGTACAACCGGTCTACGTTTCAACCTTTACATGCATGCAAGTTATAACAAGTACTTATAAAATCACACGGATATCTCGAATGCATAAAGCTTTAGATATAAACAAGAACAAAACAGTTCATGGCTTCGTTTGAGAATTCAAGACAGTCGACGAATAGGACGGTATCAAAAACACGAATGAGAAACAACGAACACAAACAGACAGATATACACAGACATACACACAGACATATACATATCTACCAATCTTACACTAAAACCTTCGACAATGACAACAATCAGGTAAACAACATTCCAATGACAGAGACGGAGTAAGACAAATGGTGCAAGAAACCTAAAAAAAATCAGGACAAAATGATATATTCATTTGCAATGTAATGTACTTTGTGAAGTAAGATTGTAACGTCAGATACTTATTTCTCACAAAACTGCTCAAATAATGTTCAAAGTATAATCATCTATTTGGTTTCATCTATTTTGTTTCATTTGTTTGGTCTCATTTGTTTTGTTTCATCTATTTTGTTTCATCTATTTCATTTCATCTATTTTGTTTCATCTATTTGGTTTCATCTATTTGGTTTCATCTATTTTGTTTCATCTAATTTGTTTCATCTATTTGTTTCATCTATTTGGTTTCATCTATTTGGTTTCATCTATTTTGTTTCATCTAATTTGTTTCATCTATTTTGTTTCATCTATTTTGTTTCATCTATTTTTTGTTTTCATCTATTTTGTTTCATCTATTTAGTTTCATCTATTTTTTGTTTCATCTATTTTGTTTCATCTATTTTGTTTCATCTATTTTGTTTCATCTATTTTGTTTCATCTATTTCTATTTTGTTTCATCTAATTTGTTTCATCTATTTTGTTTCATTTGTTTGGTCTCATTTGTTTTGTTTCATCTATTTTGTTACATCTATTTTGTTTCATCTATTTCATTTCATCTATTTTGTTACATCTATTTTGTTTCATCTATTTTGTTTCATCTATTTTGTTTCATCTATTTTGTTTCATCTATTTTGTTTCATCTATTTTGTTTCATCTATTTTGTTTCATCTATTTTGTTTCATCTATTTTGTTTCATCTATTTTGTTTCAGTCCGTGGTTCGTGCTATGGATACTGTATCTAACTTTGTCGATTCCAGAATTCAACGTTTCTTGCTCTGCGGTGCTTCAAAAGTAAGTAATATTCTGTTTGTTGTTGTGACTAGCTATTTTGTTTTTCAAAGCGTTCAAATTTCTTATCGAAAAACCTCCGCATAATGAACAAACCTTATAACGGATGACTGTAAAAAACAGATAATTTAGTGGTTGATATGTCACAGCAACCACTTAATTTAACCTTACATGGAATAATTGCCATAAGTTTGTGATTGTGAAAATTGCATATAAAACCCCATGTTACGTACATGAATGCTTAACATTAGTGTTAAACAGTTAGTATGACGAGGCATGCTGTAATATAATATGCTGATTTTCATTTTTGTTTTCTGCAGATGTTGTTGTTTTGTCTTATTTTCTTTCTCATTTGTCCTCAGCGAGGCTGGGCTTCGTGGCTCACTGCTGCCGTAGATGACAGAGTAATTGGGTTGATGCCATTGGTCCTTGACTCTCTCAATATGCAAGCGGTAAATATTTGTATAAATTGGTGAACAATTACTTCAAGATCTGGTCTGTAACAAAGATTATTAAAAGTGCTCAACAATATGAGCTGTACAGCTGTTAGTTGGTGGTGTTCCATCTATTGGCATTCCTTTGCATATTATAAAGACATCACTAGAGACTCAGGGATGGATCGATGCGTTGAATGGGCACAGAAATGTAATCCTGGTGTCACTAATTCACATCCCGGCCCTCTTAAAAAACAATTTTCTTTAATTTCTTAAAAATTATTTAATACTATTCGCAGTCGGTTTTCCATTGTTTATTTATTATTTAATAAAAACATATTTATTTTTCTGTTTTATTATATGAGAGAACTTCCAAAACTATATTGAAATTATTTAATCAAGCTTATATTACATTGTGTATATTCCATTTCGTAAAGCTATTAACTTCATCATTCTGAAAGCTTTGTTTTACCGAAAACTAAAATACCCGTCATATCTTTTTTTGCTTTGCCATTTCACTGTTAGAATTTTGCCCATCATTATCGTTCCATGAACGGCTGGTCATGGGCCCTTAAAGATTACTGGTACCACAACATTACAACATATCTGACCAACCCAATCAACAAAGTCCTGGCTGATATTGTCGATCCATTTGGTAAGTATCTCTATTCAACCTCACAACTTCCGGGAACCCTCATGAGAAACTTGCTGAACCCAGCGTTACATGCATGCCAATAGTGACAAATGTAGTACCTTCTCATATAGATGTGCCACTTGAACTGTTTCCTTGACACGCACATGCGCAGTTGAATTCATGAATGGACAACAACGGCATTTGATTTCGTGTTACACCGGCGTCCAACTGAGCCGGAGTGAACAACAAATATTTAAATTCCCAAGTATTCGGAGGACTCGTGTCAGTGTCAACAAGTCAATTTGATTACATATACCTTGATATCTTAAAGGATTGACGTTTATGGTCGGTTTGGTCTGTTAGTAAAAAATAAATACATTTTTTTATTTTTTATTTTTTTCGTCATGTTAGTAAATTAATGTAATCCATGTAAGATCATAATGACTTCTGAGGACAGCATAAATGTTTCAAATGGCTCAATCAAGCAGGTATGAATTTGAATGTAACATGAAAAAAGGTCATATTTGTAAACCAAAACATCATTGATTTCGATCCGAGGCGGAATGGTATGGTTCTTATATACGCATTATAAAGGCAGACAGATTGCTTCTACTAAAAAAGCCTTACATGACACAGCAGCCTGTAGATATTATATACATTAAAACTTATTACATAGTAATAATAATAATAATAATAATAACTAAGATTTATAATGCGCTAATTATAAACAAAATAGTTGTCAAAAGCGCCATACATAGGGTTCAAGTGCTATCGTAACACTGGTAAGATGGTATAACTGAATTACCTCTTTTTGGTGACTGACAATTGCATTTATAAACCAATTTTAAAACAGAGTTTTAACAAATCCAAACAAATAAAGAAGCTAGGTTCTTGAGGTGTTCGTTTTCACTGATTTTGTAAATAACGAAGCAAAGAAGTTCTTATTTTGAGGAATAAATAAGAAAACTTGATTACATTCTCTTCTTATCTGTAGCTTACAGACATAAACTCACTTTACCAAAATATATCATAACTGCTGGAAGTGATGAATTCTTTTTGCCTGACAACGCCCATTACTTTTACGATCAGATGTCTGGACCGACATATCTACGGTAACATTTTGCGGTGGATATATTTAATCTTATTAAGTGGCATCTGTTAAATTTATCGTTTCGATTGGTAGACATTTATTCCAAGAATTATGTAACTGTTCCACTCTATGTAATAGTAGGTTTCCGTGAAAAGAACATACAATTTCCTACCCATCATGCACCCTATCTGTCTTCTTGCCTTCCTCCTCTCTCTCCAATCCCTCCTACCGTCCTTCATTGGTTGCAGTTTGTATTGTCTTTGTAATTATAGATATATTGACTGCAAAGCAAACCCACATTTTCCTCAGTCCTATAATTCACCGTTTAAGGAATTTAATCATAGCAGCTATTTTTTATCTAGCTAAAACTTCGAATATAATGTTCTTTGTTATGTTGATTACCAATATGAAAGAGCACGACATTGCGTAAATTTTCAGAGAAGTATTCATATATCCCTGTTTATCCCTGTCTGCAGAATCCATCCAAACACAGATCATATTTTGATCGGGAAGTACAGAAAGTTGATAGCCGAAACAGAAGGATTCATCTACATGGTGCTGGAGGTTGGTCTTATTTGATGACTGAAACCAATTTTAATTGTTTAATGATTATTCAAAATGAGAAATGACAGAGATATATTGTTCTGACAAGTGTGATTGCACGCATGATATGGAACAAATCAAATATAATATTAACAATCTCATAAACTGAGCAACATGTGGGTGACTGATGTGAGGTGGAGGAGGGAAGGGGTAATTTGTTGCATCGGTAACTCTTGTTAAATTACAGCCACTGTTTCATAATTGCTATTTTAGACAAAAGTATTTTGATTGAAGTTTGGATAGCAGCTGACATGTAATTTTCTTATCTTTGTTTCTTGTTTAACAGAATGGAGTATTTCCAAAGATAACTTGGAGACGAACAGAGGTAATTCACGCGAATAATAATTCTATTAAGATTGGTCTGTAAAAATCAGTTGACCGTTGAAGTAAACCGGGGGGGGGGGGGGGGGGGGGGGGGAAGCACCCATATCTTAAACAATTTTGTTGTGCATGTGAACTGGTGCGTAGTCAATATCTTTTATCGTCGTTTCTCATCATGCTGCTTGGCCTGTGATTAAGCTTTGACAACCACAGCGTTAATAGATCATCGTAGCTCGAGTCTACAGTTATATCTACCGTTATTAATGATTATTTAATAGAGCATTACGTCATCAGTATTGCCTTCGCCGTCGCCCATTAACATTTTTAAAAATTACCTTCGAGATCATTCAAGACCATGCCGTTGCTTCCTATATACAATGACTCGAGGGCAGGGGCATCAATTGCTACCGCGTCATTGATCCAACCTGAGGTCTTGAAACAAGCTGCGCATTTGGAGCCATATTTGGACCCTGCAGCGCACCTGTTTTTGAGCCATTATGCCGGTAGGCTAACTATACCCTGGACGGGGTTAATTCATATAGGGAAATAATTTCAAGGGTGGCGTTAACATGCATCTTAAAATTTGAACATAAGTGACCATTATTCACCTTTTCAGCATAATTTGGTATAACAACACTACTGATTTTCACAGTGTTGTTGTAGTTATGAATTCCGTCATAGTTAGAAAATGTGCACGTAATATATAACCCTTCTTTCTTTAATATCACAGGGGAACACCATAGGTAGTATAGTGCTAACAACTAATGTAGAACCAATCAACATCACAGCATGGAGTGCCAACAGCTACACAGATTCCCGGTATAATGTCACCTGTTCATGTTATTCATGTAATGTTTCTCGTTCAACTTGGTTGGTATAAAGAGTACATGAGTTATGTCTAAAGGCTTAAGCTAGTTTCCTTCTATTTATAATGTTAATAATAACATACTGTAAAATTAAACATAATTAAGTAACAGCAAGGGATATACGGCTGTTGTGTCTAATCATGAAACAAGGACAAATGTTCCAGCTCCTTGAGGGATATAGGCAGGAACAGATGGTCTGTAATTGATGTGGTCTCTTTAAGGAATCACTCGTTGTTTACTGTTTTCTTTGTCAGGAGAAAAAAAAGCAAAGAAATAAATAAGAAAACTTAACGAATCTAAAATGGTTACTTGTGTTACTTAACAATTATAATAACAGCTGATAATAAGGAGGGAGTAGAAGATAGAGTCAGGAAAACAGCCTAAGAGGTCAATCAGGGGTCAGTGAAATATCGCATAATGAATAAGGTTTCTCTCATTTTCGTAATATTCATAAGCAAAACTGGTGTCATAGACTTGTGGTAGCGTTGTTACTGGTGTTGACATTGATCAGTACTGGACCTCCATGAGGCTTTCAAACTCTGATTGTGTGAGTAACGCATTCAACAAACTTAGAATTGGTTCCAGTATAATGTGTGCGGCTGGACACGCATACCATGAAAGTACAACCATTATAGTGTTACTTGTATGTACAACTCTCACCCAAAGCTACTCCAAAGAGGCAACACCGACACAACGATATACCATATTAAAACACATCTGACAGATGACGTCATTCTGTCGTTACCATTCACAAAGTCAACATGAAATAAGTTTGAAATATCACCCGTAATATAGAACTAAGTACCAATTCATCAAAGTATAGTATAACTAAATTTTTCTTTCCGTATGCCACTTAAGTTATTTGTGGCAAAGCATAATTTCTCTGTCATTCATCTTTCAGACGAGACTTCCGCGTCATCGTAGCCAGGACACAGAATACTACAAAGGTGAAGCCACAAGTAACCACTTACAGTGACATTGGAGTTGGTCGAGTGGTGCGTATATAGATTAAAATGGAGTTACATGCAAATTTTAATGCAACGCTTTGTGATATTATTGTTATGTAGAACTTGTTATAAAATATGTTAATAAATTGGTCCTGCTTTTCTCTTTGCATTTAATAGGGTACAGATTACATTGCAAAGATTGAGAAACCAACGACTGGTTGGAGTTGTTTCTTTATAGAGGTAAGTTCATGCCACATACCTTACATGTTACGTAAAGAACCATCGGAAACTATTTAGCGATTTGATATTCAACTTGCGTAGGAGAGAGTCTGAATAACAAAAATATTTGTCATTAGACTAATGATATGATATCAACTTTCAGCAAATATCCTTTTGGTGGCCAATATTAGGATTTTTATGGAAGGTTCTTTAAAAGTAATTTCTTGCATTATTTTATAACCTTTGTTTCTGGTTTTAATCAACTAACAGATACAGATCACATGTACTTAATGGATACGAATGTGTGTGAGTGTTGGGAGGGGGGGGGGGATTCGGGAGACAGGAAGGGGATGTCACCCTTATGTGGCTCACACGAGCAGGTATATATACGCCCATTCTTATATAATTTATGTACTTATTAATAAGGTCTCTCTTTCTCCCATTACAGATGACATTCCCAGCTCCTAACAATAGCTACATTGTCTTTACATCAGAGGCACACATTGTACCAGATACGTATCCAGTTGGTAATTGTTTCGGACAAGAGTGCAAAGGAACGCTTGTGTAAAATCAGAGTTCATCGTAAAACACAAACAGGAGACACATGATATCAAAAGACTGCAAATCTTTTAACCAGATCTCTCATATATTTCTTACTTATCGTTTTTAATTAGTCCTGTTTTTTTATAATAATAAAGTTTTTCTGTAATTTAAACCAGTAATTAAGTATAAACTTAAGTAAAACAGAAGGTTAATTGATTGGTAATGTCATATACAAGCCTTAAGTCAACGATATTAAAAGTTTTTGTAGATATACAGCTAATGATGATGTGAAATTCTGTTCGACATTTTATGTTATTGATTACGCTAGATATATTCAAGGATATTGCAATGTCGGCCTGATGGTTTGTTCAGCTTTACGCGGTTGAAAGATAAAGTGAGAGAGAGAGGTGGAGAGAGAGGTGGGAGGACATAGGTGGAGAGAGAGGGAGAAAACGAGAAAAGAAACGAAAAGGAAAGAAAAACGTTACTTTTAATATTTCGTCGACAGACGATGCAAGTACCCTTGATGTAAACAATATTAACCAAACGTTGTAGTGGAGATCTGTTTCATGTATTTGGTCTGTATCGATATTTGTTCGGTTTTCTGAACCTGTTCAAAATCATGAAATGAAAGCTGGACTAATGAGGAGTCTGAGAAAAACGTAAGGGGTCATGGAGTGTTCGTTGTAGTCCCAACAAAGGTCTGTGTTATTACTCTTATGATTACAATGAAACGTGTAGATAAATCTAATCATTTGTCATGTCTGTAAACTTTGTCTTTGTTGGAATTACTATTTACAGATGCGTCAGTCGGGTGATTTAAAGAATTTGAAAGGCCACGGATGCCGACCACATAATCATTAAGTTCAGATTGTCCTTTATCAAGAATAATACTACATATTAATGTATATTTAGAGACATAACCTTTCTTTCACTGGCCCAGTTTAGCATCTGTAGACATCTAGATGTGTTGTAAGTAAATGAAAAGTATATGGAATCACACACGTACCTCACAGAGGTAGAAATAATTATGCGCAAGTTTATTGCCCAACCGTCGTTACATATACATTACTATAGAATTAAAAGTGTTACCTGATGGGCCATTTTCACATATAAGTTTCAATTTAAAAACACTCTGTCGTACACGTCTGAACAATAAAACATTAAATGAATTGAAAAGAAATTGTCCATGAACATCAACCACTTTAGTTATGCGTTGTTTTAATTCTTCAGTTTAAAGTTAAGGTGGCGATGAACAAAATTACCAGTCAACATATCAAACGTGTTTTGACAAAGAGTTTTAGAGCCGTTACGTGTGTGATATCCTTCGATGATAGGTAATTAGGGTACGAATAAAGAATGAACAAAGAGGCAGAGAGCAAACAAGAGACGTGTGTTATGAAGCTCTACGTACTATATTCTAATCTTCAAATCTGTCCGTTATCGTCCAATACTGTCTAAAGAGTTAATAACATAACGGTGGCGCTATACTACTTCCTCTTTGCTACATTACAACGTGTTGGTTATAACCCTTATAACCTGTTTCAATTGACATTCCAGTAATGTGAGCTTTTCGTTATTCATCAGAATGCAAGCCTATCGTCTCTGCAGAAGTAATTTACAATGGCAACCTAAACTCAAGACATTCTGACAATATCAAGGTTTGATAACTGATATGTAGAACAACAAGGCGACTACATACTTAGAAAAGTTGAAAACACCCTCAGTCAATTTACTAAAATTATGGATGGAAGTTTTTCTGTTCAACCTATTGTAAAAGAAGGTATAAAGGATCCCAAGAAAAAACTTACTCCATGTGTACAGTGGATCAATAGAGTTAACCCTAGTAGTAAAACAGTATTTAAATTTGAACTGTATTGTATTTAACTAAATTGTTGATGTGGTGGCGCTAGTTTTAAAACGCAACACGATCATTATTATAGAAAATACAATGATGTCCTTTGAAAGCATCCATACATTTCACATTAGTAGAATATGGCGTCATTAGGTAACGCACCACAATTAGATTAGTGTTCATCCGCTCGAAAGGTTAACCATTGTCAGAGAAAAGAGGTAAAAGTACCTAAGGTAAAGCTTGTTTAAGCATGTTATCAGTTACTGTCTGACTTTATTTATTTATTTGTTTGTTCTGACTTTATATGAACGAGCATAATTTAAAGTACACATGGTGTGAAATAGGGAGGATCGAAGGTGATAAAACCATTTTAGAAAATCTTTGGTTAAATGTTGATATTACTCCGAGCGAGCAGATGGAAGGGTGGGGGTTCAGTATGCTAAACTTGCTCCTTTCTATCTCAAAATCTAAACGTTTATGATATAGAAGTTTGCAAATGCCATGATAGGCCAAGATCTCAGCTATCATGTGGTGGGTAGGATATACCAGTTGAAAACTTCTATCTATACTTTGGCAGGTCTTGAAAGTGACAAGTATAGTGTGTAAGTCAATGGAACAATTAGTTGTGGTGCGAGACCATTAGGATGGACAGTAATGGACAGTGATGGACAGTAATGGACAGTGGCTGTACATATGCCGGTCGCAAAGAGTGGTTAGACCCCTCTGCCGAGAGAAGGATTCGCGCAAGCCACCTAGAACGCTTCTGGTCGATTAAACCAACCCTCTTCGCACCCCCCCCCCCCCCCTTCATTGCAATACATTTCGCTACTTTCAACAAAATCACCTTTAAAACAGCCTTCCTTACAGTAACACAATGGATGAGAATATTAAATGAACAATAAGCTTACATTGTTTCTTTGTAAATCGCAACACACAAGGAAGGAGAAATGTTTTCTTGGGAAGACATAAATGTATAAAAGGCTAACACTACAATGCTATAGATGAATTAGCAGCAAGCGGTGAAAAAATGAAACGATTACGCTCGCTACAATGTTGGTTCACAGATTTGAAAGATCTATGTACAATAGGCTAACGCCAAACTGCTATTGATGACTTCGAACAGCAATACAGGATCAATGCTAATGACGTTAATGATTTAAAAGCTACTGATTTGCTAACGCTTGCCAGAGAGGCTTTTGGTGTGAACTGACTAATGCCCTTACAACCATAAAGCTGAAGGAAATTCCTACATCAACCTAACAAATGCCTATCTATACGTGTCGTTTTAAACAAGGCAGGGGAAACCAGTGGCGTAGGAAGGTACTATTGAGTTGGGGGGCTGAAGACTGATGGCCGGCCCTTTGGAACTTTTTTGCATTTCCAGGTGGCCTCAGATGCAATTTGGTGCAATATAGCACACTTCAACACCCACTCCATTTTGTAAATAATTTTGCATTTTCACCTGGACTTAGATGCAATTTGGTGCTCCAAATGAGATTTTTTTTTCTCATTTGGAAATGAAAAAGGGGTTTTCTGACTTGCGAAGCGGGGGGGGGGGCGGAATGATACTTCCGCCCCCCCATATTTTTCACTGGGGGGCTGGCGCCCCCAGCCCCCCGGTTCCTACGCCCTTGAGGGAAACGCTTTCTTTGACCAAAACATAAAGTGCATAAGACAAACCCTGTTTACCCGCCAGGGGACCTGAATGGCTCATTTGGAGATTTAAAATAGTCGAACGATCCAGATAAAATATGAACTTGCAATATTAAGGAATAATTCGAAATTACCATTGGATATAGTAGAACAGAAGATGGAGTAAACTATTAATTCAGGGAGTTATTAATTAATTAATTTACAAGTGAATACATAAATTAAAGAATTGTCTATCTACATATATGTACAATTCTTGCTTACTTGGATTGAAAGGGTGAAGGCTATCACCAGAAATAGGATACGAACTTACAATTGGTATCTGCATGATTTCTGCTAACAACAGCGAGGATAAATTGACTCATTCCTATCGGGAGGATACTTTTACATTGCTGTTTTCATTGGCTCAACAATACGATTGGGATTGATCAAATTAAGACAAAGACCTGATGTTTTCAACAAATGAAAGTTAATGGTCGATTAGTTACGGTAATAAACTTACACTGTAATCGAAAACACCCACTATCTGCATATCGCATAACTCTACCCCATACAGTTGAGGAAAACTGCGTCAAGTTTGGGAAATATCGGGGATAACAAACTCCTGTTGGGTGAGGCCCTATATTTTCAAAATTAATATGTCAAAGTACCAAATATCATATTATCCCCTATTGGGTATGGCATTGTATAGATACAATATTCAGTAACCTAATTTTGACCAATTTAAAGTAACTTCCAACTTGGGTAATAATGCTTGTAGGCAACATCCACGTCAACAAGAAATAATCAAAGTAGTGGCTCGGTGATATGACGTCTGCATTTGCACAAGAATTCGATATTACGGAGAAGACGAGCAACTTTTTTATTACTACAGCAAAGCAGATTTGTTACATCATATACGGAACTCTTCTTCAAGTTAAAAATAGGTTAACATTATTGGCGTGGCGGGCGTGATGTATAGTAGAGTGCGTCGCGTGGTTCGTCGTTATTTCAGGCCACCAAACGAAATTGCATGATAGTAAGTCTTCTGTGCAAGCCGGTCGGAACTGTTATTTCTTATGATTGAAAAATTATTTCTGTCTTGATTTCTTTCATCAGTCTAATGAACTCGTTTTGGGATCAAACCTTTTACCGTCGCCAGAGACTCAGAGAGTAAACTGTGAATAGATTATCTTATCACCTCTACGACCACATATCACTGCTATAGTGGAACTTCAACAGATTAAAAGTCAATTAATATTATTAGACTTCATCTTTGGAACTTAACCTTATTGTTTGGAACTTATCGTGATAAATGGCATAATAATCAGTAAGAGACAATAGCAGAATCGTAGTTTGATTGTTTGACTTTGTTAATTATCAATATGGTCTCTTTTTTTTCTTAGCGGGTACTTTAATTAAAACATTATACTGGGGGCTAACACGTTAGTATCAGAGAGCATTGACTAACAATTCATTCTAGTGGTGTGTAACGAAATAATTTGTCAAAATTATAATATTCTTTTATATAAACGCCATAATTAAGCGGGATTAAAATGGGTAGCACTGCAGTTTGGACAGTGTTCTTGTTATGTTTTGCTCTGGTTCTTTCTGTGTTGATGGGAGTTATAATACATCGCAGCACCCAGGATGAAATATCGAAGGAAAATTCACTTCTTAACCTCTCTGAGCTGGAGAAGTACATCCAGAAACAAGATTCTAGTTACTCTTACAGGATCTTACCTGAATATACCACACGAGGGAGAGATGACTCATATACTATATTTGTCCTGAATATGACGTCACAAACATGGCTATCAAGTGAGTATTAATTCTGTGTTCGCTTAAATTGTCATTCAGTAATTTAACAAGTATGTGCATGTACTTCATCATAAACGACATGCACTTCCTATCACCCTTTTTTCAAAACCTGCACATTACTAACAGCGTTATTGTGTCCTAGAACTATAAATCTCTAAATTTGAGGGAAATTTTATTAAGTCTTCTGGCAACAGTAAATGTTAGATATCATCATGACCATTGAGCTGACACACGTTTTTTGTTTTCCTATATAATGTATAACATTATCTACTGAGGAAAATAACATTGCTACAAAAAAGCTGAATATTGTCAAAATTTATAGTTAAGAAGACATTGACAAGTTTACATAAATATTTGAAGGACAAATCAATAACAGCATTATAAAAGGTGGGATTTGTAAGAACTTCAGTAATAATGATATCAAAGAGCTCCTCCTATGATCCACTGCTTAGGGTAAGGAAGGGTTTTATCTTATGCAAAAGGTTTGAATTGAAACAACCCTATCTATAGAATATTAAGAAGAGGACATTGACATGGAGTTTATACTTATAGAGTTGAATATCGTCCACATTGTCGGTCACCGAAATGTCAATTAAAGAAAACATCACCATCACCTTCAATAAGAACACGTCCAATCCCCACCCCCACCCCATCCACCCCATCCACCCCCCCCACCCCACCCCACCCCCCCACCCGCCCATTAGAAAACTCTTTCTTTTAGCAAAAATCCCCCACCTTTTTTGTTTGTATGTTAATAGATCAATTCATCAATATTGCTTATTGTAATCTTGACAGCGTCCCTCCTTGTGCGCACAAGAGTTCGTGTTCACATAAAGAGAAACAGAGAATTTCTCTTTTATGCAACAGACATTTTACAACATTTTTGTTTGACTGGCAATACGAATGTGTGTAACCATGTGAGCAATCTGGTCAGTTCATCGAGATCCAGGTTGGGTCCGTGGATAAAAATGGCGCCGCCCCATTTCAAAGTATTCATAAATTCATGCTAAGATGGGCGTTTGAATAATGGTGGGAAGACCTAATATGATCATTCCCTGTATCTATTGGAAGAGGAGGCATTTTTATTAGGTAAAATATATCCCCAAAGTATTTCGATTTTTTCCATAAGTGTTTTATGATAATCAGAATACGCGATTTTTTATAGACAGACATGTCTTTTATCTAAGTTTGTCAGTTACACAACTTCCAAAGTTGAATGACAGTGCACCATATTAATAATATCTGAGGCAGTAATAGTTGAATTGCCATAAGATTTTGTTCATTCTTTTGCTGTTCAGGTACTAAAGTGACTCATACCAAATGGTGGCATTATTTGACGGTCATTATACCTGACGAAATTACCTACACAGATGTCGGATGTCTTTACGTCACAGGAGATTACAATAGCGATGCGTAAGTCATGAATATTCATCTCTTAGTATGACAAATACTTAATTTGTCATGACTATATTGTTTAGCTAAGTCTTGGAGCTACAAAATCATATCCATGAGCCACCTCCCAAGAATAAAGAGATTATTAATCCCTATATAGGCAGATGGAATCTTTCGTCTGATTCAAATGGGTGCACACAACATCCGTAACAATTTACGACTTCTGGCTTCAAATCAAATTATGTAAACTAAGTTATGCGTATCTTGTACAAACTTTAAGTAAAAGTGTTCTTGCCTCTTTGCTAAGTGTTGATATTTGCTTTGAAAAGAAAGAAACTCCTCGATGTCTTAGTAACATATTTTAACATCAAGTACATATAACAATGAAATAATACCGAGAGTGTTTACGCATGGGCGAGAGACGTAATGGAAGAAACATATACAAGTAAACAAACAATGAAACAAGGATACAAAACACAGAAAGCAACAAACCGCTTTTATAGATAATATCGACACACGATATTAATCCATAAATATAATGTTCGATGCAAAATCATATTTCTGAATGTGAAGATACTGAAATTAAGGTAGCTGTATTGCTTTTCACAATTTCAATTGACAGTGTATCAGGGTGATCTAAAGTAACGACTGCGTCTATTGTCATATTCATTAAAATATCTGATAAGTCTGAGAAAGTCACATTGTGAACGATTTTTTTTCTTGCTAGCCACCAAAGGTGCCAACAATTACTGACACGTCTTTAAAACATGTTACTTAATTTCTGTTTTATACGGATGTAATTACAAAAGATTAAAACATCTTGCATTCAAGAGTCTCAGAAAAGTCTCTTTTCATCTAATAAATGCTTTAAATTAAAACTTACTCATGTTGCTATAAACATATCAATTGTTGAGAAAACATATTTCCAACCGTCCGATGGAAAAATACAATTCATCTTTGTACCCTGCATAGCGTCTTATCTTGCTCTTGAAGTGATAATTGCTTTATAACACTGTTATAGATTGTCAACAAACAAGAGCTACTCATCTCAAGCAAGATAAATTTCATTGTTCATAGGTCACTGTTTGTTTAACATTACATTTTCTTGTAACACAAATATTAAAAAAGGAAGAAATTAAAGACATCAATACCTTTAATGACGTAGTAACATGAGAAATTATCTTTTGTATTTAATGAAAAGCTTTTTAGAGTCCAAAACATGGTGCAACTAATGTATGTCTGGTTGTTAACAAGAGAATGTGAAGCTATACGCAAAACGCTGAGACAATGTTTCCACTGAAAAAAAACAATAATGGCTGTATTGAAGATCAGGAAAGAGGAAAGGTTGTAGCACCATCCAACTTTTAAACCCTTTTGATTTTCTTGCCGATTTTAAGGTGTGCAAAATGGGCCAACTGTAATCACGATGCAGAATAAGTTTAATATCTACATGTCGACTTGTTGACATGTCTACATGTAGACTTGTCGACACGCACATAATTGATCAACTTATTTTATTGAGAGAACTCTTTCTATGATTTTGTAACGGTAATATGTGCTATATTTACGTTTCAATATAGATTAACTTATGCTACCATACCAAGGTTTGGTCGTTATGTACCTTCTATTGCATGTTTCTTTTTCAGTCCAAGAGATCCCCTCCAAGACCCGGAATTCCGTTTGGTTGCATCATTGTCTTCCAGAATGGGCATGTAAGTATTAACCTAATATAATTGTTGTTTCATGGGAAACTGTAAGATGGGATGTTTTAGTACGCACTCTTTACAACGTATTGAGGCAATCAGCTGGTGTAGGGAAGAAATAATATCATGGAATAAAAGAGAATGCAGGAAAGTAACATCTATAGACCACTGTATCTAACCACAACAATCTTGTGTTACGTTCTGCATCACCAATGGATATTTTGTTATCAAATAGTTACGCATAAATTTTAGGGTATTTCTGAAGAAAAGTGTATTTCACATAAACAAAAGAATACATTTCTTTTGCAAATAAGTTTCACAATGGACATATCCTATAGATATATGAGCGCGGAATAACGGATAATTGAGTTCCCTGCAACAGGTTTCATGTATGCCGAATGCAACCTGAAGAGGGCGGTAGCTGGGTTAAATGAACTACAGGCGCATCGGCAACTTAACCCGTTTTGCAAACCGTTTGATATTGAATTTGAATTTTAACCGTCCCTCAACCTTTAAAATCTTGTGGACTCCACTGCAACATATCATGACGTGTATAATTTTAAACAGTTATGTATATATATAGAGTAACCCATTGGCGTTTTTGGTATATTCTTTATCATGCTCGTGACTTCTCATTTGCCGAATAGAGTTTGCGCTATGCAGAGGCAGAATCCAAACGGACCAATCAAGTTTTTCGTAAGTATATGTTCCCTTTCAGTGGTAGTTTGAAAAGTCACATGCACCTATCGTAGTTTTTGTTTGACTTCCTTATGTTACACTGTGTATTAATTACCCTGGGGTTTTATTTTCGAGGGGAGGAAGGGAGGAGGAGAGGGGGTGGGGAGGGGAAAGTGAGAGGTGCTGGTGTCGGGTATAACTCAATGTTGTTCTTTCATTTTGTAAGAAACTCCTTCAGCCATCCTCTGGGTTTGGGTGCACAAGAGCTATAGTGAAATAAACTTCAACTTCAAGTTCACAAATGATTAGTACAGACGCTGCATGCCATATGTTGCTCAAGTTTGCGAACAAATGAAAAGAACTAGCGTGTAAGAAGGATCACAGAATCTGATGAGGTACAACGACTCAAACAATATGATAATGATATTATTAGAGATATGCGAGTCGTGTTCTGTAAGATAATACGTAATTATTGTGACATTATGTGATATAATACGTTTTCTCTTACAGGAGGATCCAGAAAATGCATACCGCAGGAGCGACGACTTAATAGCTTATACCTTCAAATATTTCATGGAAGGCCATAGGGATGATCCGGAGGCTATTCTGGTCTTACCAATGGTCAAGGTAAGCGTTGTTTTAATTATTTAATTCATATTGTCCTAATCAGACTGACTACCAGTACTCAAACATGACATGATTGCGAGGATACCTAGATTATTCGGGTGGAGGAAGGGGGTATATAGGTGCCTGAAGGGTATATAGAATAAGGGTGCTAATAACAAAGTCCGTAGGTATTCTGAGTATATGACGAAGTTTATTTGGGAGGGAGATGTGTGTATAGATGGGGATAGGGTGGGGGAGGTGGCATTCCCCTTTATTCTTCACTTGATTGTATATGTATGACGTATAATAATAATAAGTATGATTCTTTACGTAGTGAGTCTGTTATCACTGTTAGTTTGTTATTTCTGCCTTGATTCCTAGTCTGTGGTTCGAGCGATGGACACAATAACTGATTTCGTGGATCAAAGAATCCAACGTTTCTTCGTCTGTGGTGCTTCAAAGGTAAGTACACGAGATTATATAGCTGGCGACAAACATAACACATGTCAATCGCGTACAGTATCTAATGTGCCTACAATGTATATATACGTTCCTCGTTTTGTGAGAGATAACTCAATAGCGAGCGAGGAGGAAGGTGAGGTCAAAGTAGGCATAAAGAAAAATGAAAAAAAAATAACACTTTCACCGGTGCCCGACTTCGCTCCCGACGCAACTGATAAACAAACACAAATTTCACAAGGACCATTTTCACAGTCATTATGTTCTTGTTTAAAAAGTACGCATTAATTATGGCATAATTACGTAACGTTTTGTACACCCAATCACATAAAATCTTTTCAGGTAAACATACCCTTAAATACATCACACATCCTTTGTGGCGTCAACACAGCAGGTTCACAATATTGATATTTGTATTATGTTGAACACTGTTCTTGATACCGAGAGAAATTATGCTAGGAACGCACTATTTGCTTCATGTCTTACTTATATCTTTTGTAATCTCCTTGCGTTCAGAGAGGATGGGCAACATGGTTGACAGCGGCTGTAGATGACAGGGTCATAGGTATCATGCCATTGGTACTGGACTTCTTGAATATGCAACCGGTAAGTTCCATTTCTCCAAACATCAATCAGTTGTACTGGGTTTTGTAAACACGACACTACACATAATCTATGACGTATACAGTTTGATGTTACTATATGAATCATGTTAAGATAAACCGGAGAGATTTCAGCCTAAGCTATGTATTTGTAAATGTTACGTCATAACTAAAGAATACCTTTAATAGCGTTTCATATAATATGCTTCTGTCGTCCTCCTAGAACTTTGCACATCATTATCGATCAATGAACGGCTGGTCTTGGGCTCTTAAAGACTACTGGTACCACAACGTCACCAATTACTTGACCGATCCTGCCAATGTGATCCTTACTGACATAGTCGATCCATTTTGTAAGATATTTATCAATCCTGTTCACGCAATACAATATGTGCTCTCTTTTATATATATATATAAATTTAAAGCGAAGTTAGGTTTCTGTCAACTCAATTTGCCCCTAACGTGTATACTATGAATGAATCATTACTAATGAATTTCATATCCATAAATTTTGAGATACAAAAATTCATTGAATACCTTCCTAGTCAGTAAATGCGTTTTCTAATCTTTTTGCTATAGTGTTCCTTTTATATTGTAATGTTTGAATTGTTCCAGTAGATAATGGACCTTATATACTTGAACAAAATCATCAATAATTTTAATCCAAAACCATAAGAGACTTAGACGATAAATCTTTAGAGTGATATTTCGTCTTATTTTTGTTTCTCGATTGCTTACTATTATTCACTTGTTTATAGCTTACCTGGACAAACTCAAGTTACCCAAGTTCATCGTCACTGCCGGAAGTGACGAATTCTTCCTACCAGACGACGCCCATTACTTCTATGATAAGATGATGGGTCCGACTTATTTAAGGTAGGTGATAACAGTTCAATTCGAAATTACATTGTTGTTTGTAACTTAATGACCCAACTTCTCCACAGTATGAACACAAAAGATATTGTCAACAAAGTTCTTTACAAAATTTACTAGAGTGAATCTTGCAGTTCTTCTAAAATACTCCATGTGTAGGTTCGAGTAACAAACCTTAAAGAGTTGCATTGAACATTTTACCTTCAAGACATGCGAGAAACTCAACTGTATATCTATATCTGTATCTGTATCTGTATCTCTATCTATATAATCAGAGAACTACTAAAACTGTAAAACATTAATTCTCGGCACTATATGACCAAGTCTACGCAAGCGTGCAACTTGCATACCAATGCTCAACAGTAGGAATTTTAAAAGAAGGAAAAAAAACAACAGATCTTTCATGATTAACTTGATAAATGTTTTTTCCTTTCCTGACTCTCTACCGAACCTATATTTAATAGTTATATCGTTTGTCTGTACATTTTTCATCAACAAAAGTTTTCCATATCTTAGAGTATTTAATATGATAAATTCGTCACTATGTTTTGTTTTTTAATATCATTTCTTTTCAGGGTGCACCCTAACACAGATCATATTTTAATAGGTCGTTACAGAGAACTTGTTGATGAGGCTGTCGGTTTCATCAATATGATTCTTGAGGTGAGTGAAGTATTTCACGATTGGACTATTTTTCTTATTTATGTCAGGAAAGAAGTAACTAAACCTCTTGACTACTCTAGAAACCAATGGTCAACCATCCAGATTGCTAACAATACGTGAACGATGGAATAATTGTAGAGTTGTGAAATAGCGCTGCTACATACTTTGTATGTAAATATTCATACTTAAAATGTTTGTTTGTCACACGTTTCATTTATCCAAGAGCAGATTGAAATTTCAAAATAGCTTCAAAAAAATTAATGACAAATTAACTTATATTCCTTTAACAGAATGGGACATTGCCAAAATTAACATGGCGAAGAACTGATGTAAGATTTTTATTAATTATGTAATTTTTCTTTTATTGCTATAATTTAACTTAACTGCTGTTTAAGTCAAGATAAATGGTGAGATTTTAATCTTATCACTTATGTGAGTTTATATGACGTATGACATATCTTATATGCTAGTTAATTAAAAGTGCAGCAAGTATTTATTATCATGGAATGTGCTCAAAAGTTTACATTTGATATTATTAAGCAACGTTTGTAATTTACAATCCATATGATATAACACATATGATATATAACACAAGTCAAAGGCTCTATTTGTAAGTCTGGCAAACTGCTTTTTCTCTCAATATCGTGCCAATTTTATCCTGTAAGTAATCTATATTCACAAATATTTGCATCTTGCAAATGTTTTAACAGGGTTCTGGTATTGGACGAATTACTGTTCATAGCGACATTGAACCCATCAACATCACTGCATGGCAAGCTAACACGTTTACAGATTCAAGGTAAAGAACAAACTGACATAATGATACTAAAAGTTTTTTCTTCTTCTTCATTATCTATAATAAATTCTAGAAATTTTAGAAAACTTCCACACACAATAATTCAGTAACAATACAATTCATTATTGTTTTGATTTCTTACTGTTTCATTTGAAAGAGAAGAACAGAGGTGAACGTTTTTTAAACCGTCCAATTTTCAATATTTAACACAAATATTAAAAGTTGTCTGGTCGATTACTTTTTCGAATTGAATGCTTAGGCAGCATTTATTTGCTAACTTTCTCTTGCAAAACTAAAGAGAAAAGAAACTGACGTTTGTGGTCTACTGGTTTGATCATCAATAACAATCATAAACCGAGTAACGTGACGGTGTGACGGTGTATCGCGATATCAGTGTGAGCCGAGTGGTAATTCATTCATAATGCTGGCCTATTGGCAGTATTAATTTATATTGCGGTTTGTTGCAGACGGAAAACGAAACGCAGAAAGCTGCACTTTGGGTTTGATATTCAATGATATGGCGGTCATAGATTGAATTATTCTAGATCTAATGTAAAGAGCAAAATTAGTTTTTTCTTATTTTACGTTGTAGTCATTCGCTATATCTTATCATCATTCTTGAAGGAGAATCACCAGTTGCTAAGAATTGTCAATTGTAAGCACTTTTCTGGATGTTCCAAGCTTCCCAATTATTCTCATAATATAACTCCATGAGAAATAATGTTATTATGCGTGACAGTTAACTTTTTGTTGAAGTTTGACAATGTTTGCTATTTTCTAGCATATTCGAGGGTAACATTGATGACCTTTAATAACCCAAACACTTAGGCCTTCTCTGACGTAATCGTCGTCAGTTTGTCAATAGTACGTCTCGAAACTTGATGCAAAATGCATAAAAAATACACTATGAATTCAAAAGAGTGAAATTTCAATCAATTTGAGAGTGTCTGCAAAGGTCTCTCTTTATATAAACTATGAAAGATTTCAGTCTTGTCTTATGCAAGGGAATCCTTAAAAATTTAGCTCAAATACAGTTAAATTGGTTCTTGTACAGTGATGAGATTTATTGTTGTGGGTATAAACTGACGTGAAATCACTAATTGATAAGAGCACAATATACAGTCGTATAAAGAGTCATCGTGCTCAGTTCTTATAGTTAGAAAGAATACATGAAGAGCGCCATCAAATATTATCTCTTCAGATTAAGAAATGCTGGGATATACAAAGACCTCAATATTGGGACACTATCGACTTTTGATTGGCGAAACTGTTGGATTATTCAATCTGGGAAATTCGTGACTTGTTTAAAAGAATTTAAGTAATAAAAGCATAATTAATTCTTTCATTGCGATATGTTTATCGATTCTATTATATATAGACGTGACTTTCGAGTCATTGTTGCCAGGACTCCAAACACTACAGATGTGAAACCACAAGTGACGGTGTATCGCGATATCGGTGTGAGCCGAGTGGTAAGAAAGGTCGTTCGTCCATATACTCAGCGATTGACAGTATTATTCTATATCGCGGTTTATATACAATGCAAACGTGAGACAATGTAAATAATTGGAATGGTTAAGGAAGTCTGGACAATGAGGGCTGGGGCGGGGGAGAGGGGGGGGGGGGGGTGGCGGACGGGGTTATTTTGTACAACAATATAGCATACTCTCACCTGCCCACAATGAAATGTAACACTTAGTGCCAGTACTGAATAGGATTTTGAAAGATTGTAAATTGAATAAGGGCTATGGGAGGAAAGGGGGGGGGGGCGAAGTAGGGTTAGTTGTGCGACAAAGCCAAATGGGCTGCTTCGTGAAATAAACTGTTTATTGCAAATTGTCCAAAGAGTTATAGCGGGCATACAAGCTGAAGTCTATGTCAAAACTATAACGAGAAACAAAAACAAAATATAGTATGAATATATGAATTTATGCAAATCTGGAAATAAATATTTGAAAATTAGCACGAGTATTATGTATTGTATTCTACTAATGCGAAATTCTCGTTTAGTAACTCCTTTTCAGTACATCCACAGATGGAATGATTTGAACTGTACTCATGGATATTTACAATGATGTCACTCGGATTTCTTTCTTTACAGGGTGACGATTACACAGCTTCCATCGAGACACCGAAAAGTGGGTGGAGCTGTTTTTTCATTGAGGTGAGTTAACACTTATAGGTCAAAGGTCAACACTTATTTCAGTTGTTTGTAGATCTGAATTGTATAGTTAGCTAATCACTTCGCTTCTGTATTCCACTGCACAATTAATCCTATATTTCGATGTTGATTAATTTCCATTGGTCGTTTGTGTAGTTAGGGGAGCGGGGGAGGGGTGGCTATTTTGTTCTTCTGGAGGGAGAGTGTGCATGCAGAGATAACTTTTCCATGGGAATATTTCACCACAGGTAACGCAATTACCTGTCACCAAAGGGTAAACCAATTACCCCCCACCCCCTTCTCGCTCCGCCCAGTCGTGTAGATCTGTTCCTTCATGTCGAGCTCCGATCCTTAAGTTGGTTACCTTTTAATTTTTTTTATCCAGGGCGGATCTTATAGGGTATACCCGGTGTGCAAACACTAAATTTTATGACCCATGGGTTCATAGCATGCATATTGCATGCATATTCATGAAATGATGACGTATCTTGTAAACCATAGACACGATTTCACATTTTTCTTTCAAATGAAATTTTACAGGACGCTATCCACATGATTCTTGGGCAAAGCTATGACCTCTGAATAGATGTATTTATGCAGATTATTGACGTGTTGATTATTTAAATTAACACTGATATTTTCAGTGGTTAATTATTCCTTTGTTTCTTCTCAACAGATGACATTCCCGGCACCAAAAGGAACTCATATTGTTGTGACGACAGAGGTTAACATCATTCCGGATACGTTTCCAGCGGAAAATTGCAACGGAGCAGAATGCAAAGGAACCTTAGTATAATATCAGTATTATGTCTAGTACTGACCGAAAATAAATCCTCCTCCACTCCCCCCTCCCATGTTGTAACAATGTTGAGAGAAAAGCTCAATACCTGAGACAACTGTTACCGCTTCATAAATTAAAATTCTATTAAACGATAACAATATAGAGGCAAACTAATAAGGTTTTGAGAAATTAAACATTAAATTTTGAAGGCTCATGAATCAAAATGGCTGGACTAAGGAGTTTAGCATACATACCAATAAGTAATCCACCTCCCCACACCCCTCTGCAGCCACTAGAAAAATCAAGAACTTATAGGAAAAAAATAAATATTTCGAAAATTTGAGAGAAAACTTGTATATTTTGTAATTGCAACGTTGCTTCACATTTATCGAATTTTCGTTATTCATCGTAAAGTAAAGATATTTTGGATTGTGGCTATATGTGGGGTTATATACAGAGCCCATAATTGGTCACATGTGTGGTTTAACTCTTCTACTTTGTTTTTATTATTTTATTGTCGCCACTGCCATAACTGCTTTCAAATAAGACAAGGGTCGGGAAAATGTTGCTTTTAAATTTCTGCTCACGTATGAAGTACATTTTAAATCATTTTGAAATTGGCGCTAATTATTTCTCACATTATATAGTTATTATTTATTAATTCCTTACACTTTATAAAATATTGATCAATGATCGACATTTCACATGATGGTTATAGTTGTAAATATTTCGTAATTTGATATAAAATTTTAAAATAGAGACTTCGTGTAAGAATACCATTTAGTCTCTTATTGTGTTTTAAATTTTGTACATGCATTGCTATCTTAATGTCTGAAATGATGCTGAAAAGTAAACCAACATGTAAATGTCGGGAGCTTACATCTTGCTCACCTTCCACAAGGACTAATACCGAACGGAAAAGATTACTCCGTGTCGACAGTGTGTGTTTGAGAGAGAGAGGCAGAAGAGTGAGGGAGGGAGGGTGGTGTATGTGTGCTCGATAAGCCAGAAAGATGTCAACTACCTTCCATTCCAAACTTTCAATCAATCATATATAGCGTCAACCACTGGTTGCGAGCTTTTCATAGTATTGTTAAACCATTCGACGTTGCGAATCAAACCGTAACTTCAGGTTAAGTTAGATCAGATGAAATAATTCCCCCTATTGTATTTGAGTGGATGCATGGTAGGCTACAAGCCTACCCTTTACCTTGATAACATAATCAAAGTCATATATGTATTTCATGAGTAACAGAACCCTAATATAACTTTATGGAATAACTCAATCGAATTTTGTTTAATCTTTATACTAGTCAAGCCAAGAAAGCCTGCTATATCTGGTATGTACTTCAGTATATACCGAACAACAACACCGTACACTGGAGTTGTAGTTTAACCGACGACATCTGTATAGGTAGCAATCTTGTCTAAAAGAAAACAAACTTTAAGCGTCGTCAATATGATAATTGTTTATCTTAATGAAACTGACAAAACAAAGAAACTCTTAATCATCTGACACTAATTAATCGTAAACAAATAAACGAGCCCCCATTTAGAAACCAAAGTCTGTACTTAATTGCTGATTACTGTTGGAAACATATCATTATAACTGTACTGTATCAACCTGACAAGCTTGGCACGTTTATAAACTAATTAGACTAGCGACACAAACTCTTCTATACACACCCATCCACCTACACACACACACACACACACACACATACAAAACCGAAGCAATTGAAGGCTTCGCACTTTGGATCGAGGCTAAAGGTAATTTGGTAGGAGCTATAATGGGATATTATCTCTTAGCAATTTTAAGATTTGATCTTAGATAGGAATCGCGATTAATGGACAAAAGTTAAATATATACTTAAAATTGCAAACTTAAGGAACCAACGTTTACCCTCTTGATAGTACAGGTGACATTATAACACTGCTATATAGAAAGCGGGCATTTGTCACTGTTACACTTGGTACCTCGTACGCATTTTGGGTAGTGGCAAGTTATATATTGAATATTTTGTACAACATACTTTCCGTATACAGAAAACGACTTTGGAAAATTTAAATTGTTTAAAAAAAAACAGCTTATTTTATATTTGAGATGGGATCGAAGAAAGTATCAATACCGGTTATATTCGGGATTTTCATCGCGTTAGCGGCAACTGCATTGATTGCTACATGGATCTCTATGAGTACTAGGGTCGACGAAGTGGTCACGGAAGAAAATGTACCAAAGGCTAATCATCCATTCCTTCAAGAATATGTGAAATTACAGGATCCTGAATACGGTTACAGAGTTCTACCAGAGTATACGATGCGAAACAGGGATGATAGCTTTACTGCCTTTGTTCTGAATATGACGTCACACCAGTGGTTGTCAAGTATATATATATATATTTTTTAATTTAAAATTTTGTCTCTAAAAAGTGAATGCAGTGCTGTTCTAATCCGGCAGCACCCTGTCCCTATTGTTCTAAGACTAGATTGGGTCTCGACATAATATCGCTAAGTAGGTCATGAATATCTAATGAAGTCGGTTACGTTCAGCCGGGCAGTGTACGACCGTCTTCGAAATAAATGCTTTTAATGAATCGGTTTTAAATTAATTCAAGTATTTTACACTCTTTCAAAACCGTGACGAATTCAAACACAAGTTATATGTTTTAAAACATACGATTCGATGGTGCTTTTCAAAATTTATCGTGAGCTCAGTGACGTAATTCGTCCCAGTGGTCCTTCTTTGTCCTCGAAGCTCCTGCTATATAGCGGGATGGGAGAGGAGGGGAGGAGGGAGAGGAGAGGAGGGGGAGGGAGAGGAGAGGAGGGAAGGAGGGAGAGGAGAGGAGGGGAGAGGAGGGAGAGGAGAGGAGGGAGAGGAGGGAAGAGGGAGAAGAGATGAGGGAAGAGGGGAGGAAAGGAGGGGAGGAGGGAGAGGAGAGGAGGGGAGGAGGGAGAGGAGAGGAGGGGAGGAAGGAAGGAGAGGAGAGGAGGAGGGAAGTGGGAGAGGGGAGTAGAGGAGGGGAAGAGGGAAAGGAGATGAGAGGAAGAGGAGGAGGGAGAGGAGAAGAGGGAAGGGAAGGACGGAGAGAAGAGGAATGGAACGAGGGAGGGGGACTGCTTCACAACAATTGTAAGTTTAATTTCAACTGGGACCCTATGCTTACTGATATATGTAGAGATGACGGAAAAACGTGCGTTGGGATTGGGGAGGTGGTTGGTCGGGACTGCAGAACAAATTGTGTTTTCGTTTATATCATTGAACTGGTTGATGTTTTGCCCAGCTTTCTTTGTGGCTCGCATGCCGCAGGTTCCGTATTATAGTCTAACACTAATTACTCTCTCGATTCTGCCTTATAGAGGACAAAGTTGACCGAACTCTGTGGTGGCATTACCTGACCGTAGTTATTCCGGACAATATCGTTTACCCAGATGTTGGATGCCTTTATGTGACAGGTGGCTCGAATCGGGACGAGTAAGTTATTTTTTGTCTTTCTTCCAAAGAAGTAGTCATCATTTCCAAATATCACTGTTACACGTTTTAGATGGGGCAAGCAAACAGCGAAACGTTGTTCTTAATGGTCTGTGTATATGCTAAGGGGGTATAGGTGGGCTGCAGGGTAGAGATATACCCGCCCACTGGCAAGTTATGACCGCCTTTTTGTTGAATGCCAGCAATAAAATCATACAATGATAAAAAAAAATTGCACTTTGTTTCCAAATCGAGTGAGAGTAAAGATGCTGAATTCTACAATTTCTACTAAAAATCCTTTATACAATCGCCATTATCATATTTTGGAAATGCATCAGCGTTAACCGAGGAATTTAGAAAATATGATGCCATTTTATAATTCAAACCTTTCATCCCCATAATGATAGTGATATTTTAATCTTTTATTACAGAAGTAAGTAATACTTCCGAATTTTCTCGTAGTAAATTAAAGTGTTTGACTGGTTTTATTTTTTATAGCCCCGTGGATCCTGCAACCGACGCCGAATTGCTTCTGATTAGACAAGTAGCGACCAGAGTAGGCATGTAAGTGTACATTTCAAATAATCGGTTAAACTTTGAGGAGAAACTAGAAATATAAAAAGGATTTCAAAGTTTCATCCTGATACCGTGGTGTCTAAATATATTATAGGATACGTCGCTCAAAGAGTTTTCATATATATAGTACACTAAGTTATGGAATATCTACTTAGAGTTACCCTTGCATTTATCTCTACGCTTACACGTTCATGGTAAGTAGTTTACATTTACCTCAATTCCTAAATTTTCCCTTGAGATGAGACACCATGGGTTAGATTTCTCGTATAATAATGCAGAAGGTCCTGCAAAC
>KN886782.1:40194-59918 GCA_000934455.1 Apostichopus parvimensis
TAGGATACGTCGCTCAAAGAGTTTTCATATATATAGTACACTAAGTTATGGAATATCTACTTAGAGTTACCCTTGCATTTATCTCTACGCTTACACGTTCATGGTAAGTAGTTTACATTTACCTCAATTCCTAAATTTTCCCTTGAGATGAGACACCATGGGTTAGATTTCTCGTATAATAATGCAGAAGGTCCTGCAAACAACAGCCTCCAAGTTAAAGCAGCTGGTTGCGACCAGAAGCTTGAATATTTGACTTCAGGTCGCCCCAGTTACTGCTTGTGAATTATGTCATCCCGCCCAATCGTGGTGCAACAAGCTGGTATACTGAATAGTAATCCCCAAATACAACAAACCGCCAAAGTTTTACATGTACGTCATCACAGGTTAGGCCCAGTAGCTGCATCTGTCACTGATGAACTGTTGTAGGACTAAAATGTTTAGGCTATATCGATGACTGTTCAAATAAAATGTATCTTAACGTCACGAATATTACTATTAGTTTGTTTATTAGAATGTCACAGAATACTAATATATAGACCACAGTTTGTGTTCCAGAGTAAGTAGAAGGTGGTAAATACAAGTGTACGTTCTAAAAATGTGACTGTTTTATTATTATTATTATTATTATTGTTATTGTTATTGTTGGTGTGATTATTATTATTATCATCATTATTATTATTATTATTATTATTTTTATTCTCCTTCTTCTGACAGAGTATGTGCTTTACAAAGGCAAAACCCGAACGGAAAGTTCAAGTTCATCGTAAGTATATATTAAACATCCATTTATTTGGGAATCTTTGAGACTATTTTAATAGGAATCAGGATAATAAGAGTTAATGGGAGGAATACATAGATTTTGCCTAATCATTCGTGATCACGTGTACCAAAAGATAAACATCGAAATACCTATAGGTTATAACAAGTCAAGTGAGCTATACATGTGTTGTTGGGTTGAGTATATTAGCAAATATTCACTTAATATCGAAGTTTGAAACAAAAAATGTGATATGATTAGTTATTTACGATATAAATGGTTCCCTTTTTGACCTCCAGGTCGATCCAGAGAATAAATATCGCAGCGGTGACGATTTGATTGCTTTTACTATGAAGTATTTTATGGAAACTGGTAAAAATGACTTCGAATCACTTCTCTTATCTCCAATGACAAAGGTAAACTTGACATATTTCGGCTTTCAAAGCCATATGCTATCTTTTCATAATGTAAACCAGTACGTATTTCTATTTCGCCTTGTCAAATTTTAAGAAACCTTTAGGCATAGAGGATCGAACGCTATGGCAAATGAGCAGCGGGCCTAAGGGCCTTAGCCCTCTTTCCTCAGTGTTTAAGGGTTAGCCACTAATGAACCTAAACCTTTTAATACAGCAGCTGTGTTTCTCGCTCTCGCTGTTTTGTAATCTTGGTACAACATAATTCCTCTTCCCATTTAATGTACTCCATTGTTCTCTAATTTGAAGAAACCCATATACCACCCAAAAGGTGCAGAATAGTTGCTAAAGGGAATTTCAAAGTCATGGCGTTAGCCGTTGATCAATGTTCTTATATGTGAAACAGGCATAACAGGAACGTGTAGGGGGTCCAGTTTTACAAGAGTTTCCTTAATGCGTTACTTTACTTGTTTTGCCTGTTCTTATTTCAAAGGTATCAAGCGAGTACTAAGAATATTACAATAAGAGCGATCCGTTTATTGCTGTTTATGTTAAAGTGTGTATTTGACTGAAAATGCTCAAGCAACTGCTTTTGATGACAATTTAACTCACCAAAAATAATGTGTGTTGCGGTGCTGAAAGACAATGGGTAACAAAATTTATCTACTGCCCATCTAAATGGCAGCCGCCTGATATATAGGGAATCAAAATGTTTTTGTTTTTATTTCTTCTCAAGTCTGCAGTTCGAGCAATGGACACCATCACTAACTTTGCCGATTCTAGAATTAAAAGATTCTTTGTTACTGGAGCTTCAAAGGTAAAGACAAACTATATCTTATAGCAGGTCATTGATACCGACAAAAAGTTAACATTTTATACATGAAATGGTGCACTTTCTGAATCAAATTTGGGCTATAAATTTGGCCTTTAATAAAGTATATATATACACGTATACGGTTGTGTGAATAATTGCTTTAATATTTCATGGTGATAGGAGAATATACGCAGCCCTGGATCCGCGCCTGCTCTATAGGATCAGGAAACATCTGTTTTATTCGCCTAATATATTTGTGTTGAATACACCCAGTTTGGGACAATATTTTCTATACTATACTTTCATGTCCCGCCTTTTTAAAGCACTTGTATTCTCAGTATGAGCAGTATGAATATCCTGTTTCTGTCATATGAAGGTTAGGAACTATTGATACTGTTAGTAATAGTGCTTTAAAGCATGATATGGAAGGACAGTATAGAGTGGTATAATAGCATAATCAAACATTATTCTAATAACGTTAGTTCATCACACGTTTCTGCGCACGGGAACGTTTATTGTATTACTACATTCTACATCATATATCCTTTATAACTTAACAACTTTGTGTAGGAGTGTCCGGCTCCGATACTGATATGGTTGGGAACAGGGAGTCGGGGTGCAGGGTGTAGGTGGGTATTTTCTCAGGCTGTGGAGGATAGTGATAATTAATGTTACCTTGCATTACCAGTGCATCTTGCAGTTGCTTACACAACTATATTGGACGTTGGGAGACAGTTGTAGCCCCTGGGAACTCTCTAGTCCAACCAGGGAGTTGTTATGGAACAACCCCTGGTCCAACCCACTATACACCGCTACACATCTCAACAGGTATTTCTTTGTCATATATTTGCAGAGAGGTTGGGTAGCTTGGTTGACGGCGGCTGTTGATGAAAGGGTCATTGGTGTAGCTCCATTGGTGCTGGACTTTCTCAACATGATCCCGGTAAGCCTATACATTCATTAGTCTGAGAGAATTGACACACGGTTGTGAATTGTAAAATACCATTATTTAAAATGTGTACTTTAATTGGTCAAGCTATGTTTCGTTCTGGCTTTATATAGGTGATACTCGAAGCAGCTTTCCGTCAACTTCCGTGAGATTTCTGTTCCAAATTTTAATGAATATTAAACGACTTTAACAGATTTTTGCGTTGAACACTCGCCTTTGTATTGTACTCAGTATGCAGTATATATTTACTCTCTCTCTCTCCCTCTGTCTGTTTCTTTCTCTTCAGAATTTTGCACATCATTATCGATCAATGAACGGCTGGTCTTGGGCTTTAAAAGACTACTGGTACCACAACGTCACCATGTACTTAAACGATCCTAATGTTTACCTTGCCACAGATATAATTGACCCGTTCGGTAAGAAATGTGGCTGCGAACGCCGTTTTACACTGCATACGATTTATAGAACTCAAAGATGAAATTATATTTTTCAGAAAATTTTAGGAAAATTACCTCGAACGCATCATAAGACATTTAGAAACAATAACTATAGATGTTATGCAGATCTGAACATTGGCTTCACGGATCCGTTTGGTAAGAACGAACTGCGAAGGTACAGAGCTTTATATATTTTATATTTGTACACAATAAGATATCTATATACTAAACGAACCTTTTGAAAATTGCGAAACTAAATTTTCTTGACCTGTTCACCTTTAGTCGTTTTCCCATTTTTCTTGAAAATGTTATATATACATGGCGCGTATTTAATTTTACCATGCATCTTTAGTCCTACTCGAAACTGGAGATATAGAACGGGTTTGAAAATGAAACCGGATAATAACAAACTTTTTCCTTCAAAACATGAAATATTTATCATTATATAAAGGTTTTTTTTGGCTTTGATTTTCGTCAGCTTACCGAGAGCTGCTGACGATGCCGAAATACAGCATATCAGCCGGTAGTGATGAGTTCTTCATTCCTGACGACGCCCATTACTATTATGATAAAATGCTGGGACCGATGTATCTCAGGTAAGAAATAATGTAGGCTCAAAGTTGCTGAATCTTGATGCGACAACATGAAACATGTCCTCATTAATAAACCAGCGCTGTCTATCCATAACATGTAAGACACGTTTGCGTAAAGTTAAGACATATCATTTTACAATGGTTTTTATAACCGTGTGCTATTTTCTTGTATACGTAAAGATATATAGTTGTGCTGCCAAATGCTGATCTTGTAAATTATTTCAGGAAAATGTTCGTTTTCTTTCCTCACAGAGTCCATCAAAACACAGACCATATTCTGATTGGAAGATACCGCGAGATTGTTGATGAGGCCGTGGGATTCGTGCTGACAGTTTTAGAGGTAAATATATACAAACGAATCAAGAAGTGTAACACGTCAAACAGTCTTAGAGTGTTGCAGTGATTCATAGCACTATAACATAGTGTTATAGTGTACACTATTATGAATGTGATCTCATAGAAACCTAGTGTTGCAAAGAGTCATATCGCTTGTATACAGTGTTGCAGTGTTTACTGTACATTATATTATGAGAATGAAGTGAGAGAAACTAGGGTTGTAATGATCATAACAGTTAGAATTGTCAGCACAAATTGAGCAATGTCGCTGCAAGTCACAACAACAGGAACAACAGTTTTCCAAACACAAAGCGAGATGTAGGAAATACTTGAATGAATCACGGGCATCTTTATACTTGATATAGTTTTAGCAATGAAATGTCACCAAGTTAACTCTAAGTTGATAACAATTCTCCGGGAGCACAGTCGGTTAGCGCATCGTACTTATAAACATACATGACGAGCCGAAGACTCGCACTGAATATAGAACTGCGAAGGTCGGGAGTTCGATCCTCCTCTAAGGAATTATTTTGCCTTCGTTGCTTTCTTAGTGTTTGTACAATTATGTTAACACTGTATAACTTCGAGTGCAATAAACCGGAAAATTAACTTGTTATCTCCTTATCAAAATATTGAGAAATTTTGAAATGTAATTAATAATGAAGAGATGTAATAAATAAGCGAGAATTAATAAGGACCATATTGCCTACTAGCTGTGGGGAGGGGGGGGGGGGTCATGCTACAGTTGGCTATGTTTAGCCTATGATGTATTATGTGATGAAATTGGCTATCTATCTATTTATTTAAAGTTTGTTTTTTAAATTGTTACATTTTTATACTTATGAATGGTTTGTTCCTGAAATTTCAATCAGCTGAAAGGCGTGACGTTCAGAGTTTTAGTATAGTTCTAGGAGGTCGATGTAATAAACATTTATAAAAGAGGTACCAAGGATGCTGATTCTTAATCTGGTCGGCAGAAAACCTATGCACCTTATTCCTAGGTAATAAAATGACATTTCATGTTTTGCAGGGATGGGAATTTCCGAAACTCCAATGGACAAGAACCGAGGTATGTTAATTTTATCTTTGATGAATTCTGGACTAACACCTCTTATTCCTTCGTTTTTTTCCGCCCAAACTTAGAGGCGTTGTGAGACACGTGACTCTGATTTGAGGCTGTTAACCGCAAAATCGCCTCCGAATCGTCCAGAAAGATGAAGATTTGGGCATTATGTACACTAAACTCCAGTATTTGAATATTTTTAACAAAAACGAAACTTTTGTTTTAGTATTTCTCAACATGACGATATATTTTAGGAAAGATTTTTATGACCAAAAAGAGCAAAGCTAAATTTTTAATAAAAAATGGGCACTTCTTATGTATGAAAAGGAGCACGCTTGATGAGTTGGGAGGGGTAGGGGAAAGGGAAAGGGGAACATTCCAAATGCCCTTTGTCTTAGCTTCCCCGCCCTGTTGTGGAATAAGGGTCATGTGTGTTACACGTATTGATACAAGCCCGCGTTCCACGAGTATTACGTGTTGATGCTTGTGTTTAATATTTATTTTTAACAGGGTGCAGGCCTAGGTATGATAACCGTTACAACCGACAGGACACCGTTTAACGTTACGGCATGGAAGGCGGATACGTATACAGATTACAGGTACCTTTTAAACTCTGTACCGACAATTTAAATGCTTTTGTTGCCCACATGACAGCTGCTTAGCCAATTGAACATAAAGCTTACTGTATACTCTGATTTCACGTCTCTTTTTGATTGTATTACGTACCAGTGGCGTGCACAGGATTTTCAAAGGTGTGTGTGTGTTCGATTGAAACGTTCTCCTGATTGATATAAGTGGGGGAGCTGAACCTGTATGGAAGGACCAGAGTCTATAATCATGAAACTTATAATGGACGGGGAGCTGCCTTGGGGTCATTGAAACCGGCTCCTGTGTAGCTATATAGCTGGTTTAGGGTCCTTCCCCAGGGAAACAACACTTTAGACGTCAAATTTGGCTTTCTTGAGGCATATTATGACTATATATATAAAGTCTATATAAGTAGTCACAAAACCTACTAAGGTTTTGCTGATAAATACTTTGTGTGCGGTTCAAAAAAGGGGCAGGTAAACAGTGGTAGTAGTGGTCCAATTCGCGGCCTTGGCTGAATGCAATAATCCACCGACTGAACAGTTTCTACTCGGCTGAAACTTTCCCCGTACTAACGATCAGAGGTGGGCCATGGCTACCGCCCCACCCTTACGCACTCCACCGTATACCTTTACTTCGAACGTAACTACGGTCTATGAGATTGTGTTCGTTTTTTCACAATGATATCAACATGTGTTATGCCGCCATTGTATTGTATTCAGGCTAATTGTTTACTAGTAAAAAAGCAAAATAATAAAACAAAAATGCAATTAGATGCTTCACTTCAATATTTTTCAAAATTGTTAAATGGAATTGCTGCTGTTTCAACGTATACTAATAATGTAAATAAATACATAAGATTAATAAACTGCGTGAAGTTTTACTGCAAACCACGTGACATGATGTTAACGACGACATTACATTATGTTCCTCAGACGTGATTTTAGAGTCGTGATAGCTCGAACACCTAACACCACCGATATCAAACCGCAACCGACCATCTACCGAAACATCGGTGTTGGAAATCCGGTGAGTGAATTTGAATGAAATATGATATTTAATATAGTACGTCAGACATTTCAAAATCTCGGTGAGACTAAATGTTTAATCAAGTGATTGGAACATTGAACATATCGGATGAGATGACATATTTAATGCGACTCGGAGTAACTTTCCATAGATTCATGTGTTAAATAGCGGCTGGTTGTGTGCATCAGAACTGCAACAGTATAACACTCTATAATGATTGTTTCGTTCTAGTTTTGAAACCATTTCATACCATAGAACAAGACGTATGAAAGACTTGCTGTTGTGTTTACTGTTGCCGTCAGTGTTAGTGATACAAAATAATTTGACAGTAATACTGGTATTACCAGAAAGTATGGCTTATTTGATTGATAAAACGAAAGAAAACGAGGTCTGTATGAAATGATCTTTAGGAGTGTTGAAAATTACATGATATTATCAATTGCGAGAAATGAAATAATCACAGAATGATAGAAATATGGCAATGGATAGCAAAGAGATTTATGTCATCTCCCATGATCTAAACGGTTGAAATAACCTTTATTTGTTTATTATTTAGGCGGAGAACACATACCAAGCGGTTGTTGAAATTCCCAAGAAAGGCTGGTCCTGTTTCTTTATCGAGGTCAGTAATTCAAACTTTCAATGTAAGCATCAAACAGTGGCAACCTTCTTTTAAGCAGTGGGAGCCTTTGGATAATTTTATACTTATTCTACAATCAAGCAAACAAGATGTTTCCCATATTTTTAATCTGATTACAATTCTGAGCATTTTTCTCAACATTGTTAGCGCTTTAATCATTGTTAAAGACAGTTCCAACGCAATACTCTCGTAATGGTTTGTTAGCGGTTTTGAAGACAATACCGTATTGATGAAAGACAGGCTAATGCATAGTTTTTGACAAGTTATGAAACTAAAATAAAACAAAACTAGTTGGAAACTGCATATTCACTAATGAGCCTGTGTAAGAGAATGTGTAAAAGTAAGTGGGCCTGACGTTTCGATCCTAGCAGAATTTTCTTCAGAGGCTGAATGACAAGGGATCACACTATTATCAAACTGTCTGTTATATATTCGGATGGCTTAAATTACCTTGATTCATAATTAGGCATTCCTATATCAATACTTTCACAGATGATGTTTGAAGCACCAAAGGGCCAACACGTTACGTTTACGACAGAAGTCAACATGGTTCCTGACATATTCCCATCCAAGGACTGCAAGGATTGGGAGTGTAAAGGTACCTTATGGTGACCTTACCTTACAAGCCATACTATATTACCAAGCACCGATAAGCACGAGCATAAATTGTTAAGAAAATATATAAATAAATAAGAATTGTTGTTGCAGTGTTAACTAGCACAAGCAATGAAAATCACTTAGCATTTATATACTTTTTCGTAATATTGTAGTACAGCGCCGTATTCTACAACATAGAACCGTCGCCCTAATCATAATAATCATTAAAAAAATCGCAGAATTTTGTTTTCTAGTTTACAAGAGATATATGATATTCTAACACATATTAAAAATGTCAATACTTATGTAATTAAAGAAAACGAGAACCGACAAATTAAGAACTTAGTCACGTGATCTTTGTTGCCATTTATTGCATATGAATTGGCTGTATAGATGGCGATCTGTCACTTGATTTTCGTCCAATAAAACTATTGAACCATTCGACACACTTTACAGATGGTTTTAAAGCTTACAAAATATCTAATCTAACACCGTTTGCCAAAAATCGCATTCATTTTTTTTTGTATAATAAGCAGCGTTGTGAGTAAGAGAACAACATGCAATTTCGAGGGTTAGTGGATATTCTCCATTGACAAACAAACTTATTTTCTATCTTAAACCCATTAGTTTGACAAAAAAACCTTAAAAAAAATTGACGTATTTAGCGTTACTGCAAAGATAACGCTTCCAATTTATAGAAACTGGGCGCTCTGTAGTAAAATCTCGCTATAATTACAAGAGAGAATGAGTCGATTACCACAGAAATCACACATTGAAACACGTACTTAAAGGCCCGCCTGGTAGTACGGAAGAGCAAATGCGACGTTTCCATATATGCGATGAGGGGAGGATGGACGGTCATATAAAGTCCCTTTTTTTTTAATCGATAGGGTTTGCAAAAAACAAGATATTTTCATGTTTATGTACCCTTGACCTCATCATTCATATTTCTGTTCACCATCCTTCAACAACATTTTGACGATCCTGCTAAAATAAATATATTATATGTAAACCTTACTGGATAATAAACATGTGTTTTAGATCGTGAGACGCCAGTTTGACAACTATATATTTGTTTGTGGTTGAAATAAAAAATTCACTCGTCTTAGGCATATGTTAACGTATTAGGAAAATACGGAGATACTTTGATAAGCAAGCATGTATTTACTTTTTCATTGTGTTGTAATAGTCGTTAAATTCTGCACCAGATTCCAAGTTGATAAGTTACCAAAAGTTTATGTTTTTATTGTATTTTAACTGTAAATTAATATCATGCATTTACTGAAAATGTAATATATCGAATTACACACAAAAAAAGCTTGAAAAGTTAAACCTGATGCTGCGATGACGAAATGTAAATTGCTTAATAGAGAAGACAATTTCAATGAATGTTATGTGAATTGCCCTACAAGAAGAGAATAAAACAAGATACTAATAATTGTGAGTTGTAAACATTTGTTATTCCGGTTTTGCAGTAGTCATAATTTATGTTCAAATGGAGTAGAATAAAGAAATGAGTGTATGCATGCGTATCGAGTTTGAGTTCTTCTTTTGGTATTTATTTATGACAAACATAACTATATTAATGAGATATCCTAACAAGTTAAGACAGCGTTGTGTGCTTGGTCGTCATGAATTGTTAGAAAATCAACTCAGCCTAAGAGGACAATAAAACTAAGTAAGACAAAATGTGCATGCATTTAGTAAGCAAATGACAATTTTATGAGAAAGTAAACTTTACCGGTGGGTCATCATTAAAGAGTAAATAACTAAGTAACGGTTACCATATAGCACTGGCCATACACATATTCCAAAAAAAAGCTAAAAATATATATCAATTTTATTTTTGTTAAACTCGACTGAGATAATGTGCTTACAATAGTTAACAATTTTGACCAGAAGTACACACACATCTGAAAGAACCTGATATGTTTTCACAAGCAGCGCCAAGTTGGCACAAATAATCCCGTCGCTATACACTCATCAAAGTCTGTGAAAAATAGAGGACAAAATAAAGTCAATTTATGAATGGTTTTCTTCGCTTTCTATCAGAAAAGTTATAATTATAGCACAAAGGGTTACATAGTTATAGTATTTCATAAGAGAAGGTAAAAATGACCTTAAAGAAAAGGACTGGAAAATAAAGGGAACGTATGAAGTAGACACAACTCGACTGTTGAAAAAAACAGTTACTGTGCGTCACCACAACAACAAAAAGGCTGCCAAAAATAAACCATAAAACAACAACAACAAGGGGATGTTATTATGACTGATAAAAATAGTTTGAAAGGAACTCTTTTAATTTGGTCGTCAACTTTACCAATCCAAGTGGGGCAACTCAAAATCAGAAAACAATTAATCAGATAAGGTTAAAAATTAAATCAAAATGGATTCGCCCCCATCCAAACGAGAGCAAAACGTGGAAAAGAAAGAAATATCTTGTTAAAATAAGTACCGTATTCAATTGAACCGGAAGTATAATTTCCGCGGAAATAAGGAAATATGACTACCTTTACATTCCACAGTCAAAAGACTGTGAGAAAACGTTCACTTAAAATTCTGACGCTATCTTTACAAAATCTAGGTAAACGTTCATGGGCGGTTCTTTCTACGCTTCGGTAGAAATAATGTGCCCAGCTAGTCGACGCAGAATACTGTACGTGACATGACAATTATTTCGCAAAACTGATGCATGTACTGATGTACGTTGTGAAAGGAAAGCGTTAAAACGGGTACAACACTACGTCCAAATTCTTCGCTGTTAAATGCGCAATTTGGCTACCGTTCTGACCAATAATGGCGCTAATTTCAGACCAATATATGGACATTGTCGTCCAAGGATCTATGATCCTTTTCATGGAAGTCTACCTATATTTTCAGGGACTTTACAGCCTGATGTTTGTCACCCTTGTCTTTTTGTACATGGCGTCTGGCTATCGTAAGGCTCGAATGGGTTCCACAGCCTGTATTATCGTTCTAGGAGATATTGGTCGTAGCCCAAGAATGCAGTATCATGCAGCTTCATTTGCAAAATTGAATTTCGATGTGGACATTGTTGGCTATGGCGGTATGTTTCGTTTTTCGCCTAAGAAAGACTATGTTGGGCCTGCTGGAGGCCTAACTATAGGCCTAGCCTAGTCCTATACCTACTCTCTGCCTACTGTAACTTTAAATTTTAATAGGCATAGGCCTAAAATAACTTACAGTGATACAATTGGCTACAGGAAGCCCCATACGGATTCCATGCAGTGTTGTTGAACTAAACGTTGGCCTACAATCTAGACCTTACCTAATTTAGTTAATCAACTGTACATGCAGTATTCTGTCGGTCAGACGTGCAGGGTCTTCTAACCCAAGGTCAATTGCAGCATATGGTATGTAAACATGGTGTGAGACTATTTGTACACATGTAAAATTAACATAAAAACTATCTGATTGTTCCTACATATTGTGAATCAGTGGGATTTTCATACTATAAAGATAGCTTATGATTTCAGAACACATTTAGAAGTGAGCAAATGCTCTACACAACATTTTTGTCAGCATACAACATGTGCATGATTTTGAAACAATAAACCATTAGGTACAGTTTACATATCAAACACCAACATTAGAAAATTTTGGAAGTTTGTTCAAGAGAACCAACCTTGAAAAATATCAACTACCTGTTTGTAAACACGTCACAGGAAGTGGGTCCATAAATTGTCAGGCAAAGACAAACAATACAAAGATTGCTTTGAAATGTTTAGCCTTTGTCCACATTGTTCTGTAATTTGCCAAAAAGATAAAAACTTTAAAAATTGTAGATGTAATGAATAATAACATGTGGGTCTGACTGAATATCTTGCCATTCAGAGAAATCCAGAACATTTTCCACTACATATTTAGTTTTTGAAGATTTACTTTCGATGTATATGGAAAAATGAACAATGTGCAAGTTTCCTTTATATAGTGTTATAAAATACTTATCTGACATTAATTTACAAGCTTGTGTACATGTGGATTCATCATCTTATGCCAGGCACATAATTACTATTTTTTAGTATTGTGTATGGATTTTTTTTGTCTTCTCAGGATCCAAACCAAATGAAATTTTGAACTCCAACAGCATTGTCCGCCTTCATCCCATGAGCGATGTACCTAACCTGATATGTGAGTTAATGCAGTAATGTTAATGTAAAACAGCAATGTCAAATGTAGTTCATATTTAAAATCTTCAAGAATGTAAACCATCAGAGCAGAGGGCTTGAGGGCCAGGATGGTACAGTTTTATTCCCAAGAGCCTTTATGTGTTTTCCCTCCCCGCAACTGTGTCATCATCCCAACTATTTCATGCAGAATAACCATAACATTATAAACATTTATTAATTGTAGTAACATGCATGATATTAACTAACACTAATGTACATAAAGTACACTACCAGTGTCAGAACAACAGATTTGTTAAACGCGAAATGAAATGTTTACTAACGAGCTGAGTAGTTATGATGGGGATAAAGTACGGTAGGTACAGTATTTATAATGTGATGTAGATCTCTCTGTTTGATTGATTAATTTAATCATTTCTGGCAAAATACTCAGAATCATTTGTTAAATTTGACCTTAATCTTTTATACAAACTCAAATTATTAGTCCCTTCAAATTGTGTATTTTTCTTCTTTGAAATTTCTTTGCCTGTATCTTTTACCTTTTACTTTACAAACTTTGTCTTTGCTATAGTTTTGCCAACTTTCCTGAGGTACCCAACCAAAGTTTTACTCCAAGCTTTCCAGCTGACCTGGACACTCTTCATCAAGATAAAGTGGCCATCACACATTATAGTCCAGGTTTGTAATAATTTCCAATCTAAGATGACCAATAGTCTCCTCAATCTTTTAGCCATTTCATGTTCTGCTGATTTTATCTACTCAAAACTGAGAGCTGGGCTCTAGTTATTCACATTACTATATAACTTGTCATTACATTTAAGACATCAAAAGTTTGTAAGTAAACTTCCTTCCAGCTTTTCAGGATGTATATTAGCTATTTTCTATAATCTATTTACCTTCTGTAAGCATGCAATGTTATGGTTATGCTGCAATCTGTTAGAGCCTCACAATCAGTTACAGTTTCTTTAACTCCTTTGGTTTGCTTTTTCAGAATCCCCCAACCATTCCAACCCTAGCAGTTGCTTGGGTGATGGGCAGACTCTATGGTAGCAAATTCATCATTGATTGGCACAACTATGGCTATACTATCCTTGGTCTATCCTTGGGCAAAAATCACTCGCTTGTTGGATTAGCTGAAAGGTATGTGGTGACAAATAACTGGTGTTTGTGGTTGTTAACATGTCAAAAGCATTTAGTAAGTAAGTAAGTAAGTCAACTTTATTGAATCCCAGAAGAAAATTACATATCTGTGGTGAGCAACACAATGAATGATACAAAATACAAAGAACATTGATACAATGAATGATACAAAATACCAAAAAAACATTGATAATATACAACAGTAATATGCAGTCTAAACAGCTAAACAGCGCAACTAAGTGGAGGACTTTAATTTGATTCTTACTGCAAAAAGTTGTATGATTTCATGTTGTTTCAGTGCAATTCTGTAGTATAATAGAACTGACAAGATTATGTGCAAGATCTTTAACTTGCAGACATGCCAATAATTGGCAATGTTTTTCTTGAATTTGACTCATTTTTGCACTTTTTTTTAACAAACCAAAAATTGCTTCAATGCATCAAAGTAATTTGCTGCTGTGATAGCTCAGAGTAAGTTCAGATAGTGATTGGTCAAACAATGTGAAATGCTTGCTAAAAGTTGTGTTTTGTTAAAGATGGTTGTCTATTTTCTATAATATCATGGAGGCAATACTGGTCGTGTTTCATGAACTAAACATGGGTCTGGGGGAAGTTTTACTCACGCCTATAAGAGGTTGTAAATGTGCAATTTATAAAGTTTACAGCTACTGTATGTCAATAAATTCTCTAAGATAACTGTGAAACAAGCATGCTAAAGGCAATGAGCTGATACAAATGTGATTTACATTGTTCTGTTTCATATGGCAGGTTTGAGCGGACATTTTGCAGGTGTGCGAATGACAACCTCTGTGTTACAAATGCGATGAATGATGACCTTACCATGAACTGGGGCTTACAGAATGTGACCACTCTGTATGACAGAGCAGCAGACGTATTCAAAGAGACCTCTGTAGCAGATAAACACGAGGTAAAGCAAGAAAAGGAAGGTCCCTCCAGCTATATATGTTAGAAACCTGATAAGAAAACTAAGAAGTCTTGGGCTACCGCCGGCAAGATTCATGACAGTGCAGTAGGAATGAATTTGAGAGCGTGGTGGCCAATTGTCCAAGGCGTTGGACTTGTGTTCCAAGGATTGCTGGTTTGATTCCTGCCTAGTTCATTACGTTGTGTCCTTTGGCAAGATGCTTTATCTCACTTGCCTCTCCACCCTGGGGTTAAATGGGAAGCGCTTTGAGACCTATCGCTGGTATAAAGCGCTATATAAAAAGCAAATATTATTAAATATCATGTCTTTAAGTGAAATGGACAATTTTTCAAGAGATTTCGAGGAAATGTCACGAGAGGTGTAGCTTAGGCCATATTGCGTCTAGAGATGTGTATGCCAGTAGTAGGTGTTTGGACCAATGTACTGTATGATGGTAGTCTGTAAGTTTTCTAAATAATAATGTAATGTTCTGCTCATAAATGATCACTGTGATCTCAGAATGCAAGTAACCATCTTACGTTTGTTTAGCACCTTTTATCCTCTCTGAAATGCAACTGCTTTGTGAAGCATACATCCTCACCTGTATTTCTATGATGTGCGTAGTTAGGAGTATGTGCATTGCAGCAAGACATCGATTTACCAGTATTCCCGTTTTCTTGACAATGCTACACTTTCAGATTTAGACGTCTGTTTTTGTTTTGACCTTTCACACATTTCAGGGAATAATTCAGTGTACAAATTTTGTGAAACAGTTTTGAAGGCTCTAACCTTCGCCTCTTACTATGTTTACTCAAGTTCCTGTGTTGATACTGCAAAATACCGGACATCTTTGGACTTGATCAGCAACTAATGACCACATTTGCATAGCATTTTGTGATGTGATGCTGGATAAATTATTTGCCACCTTTCTCTGCAGCAAAACTTCTGAAGAATGATGAAATGTCCATTCAACAGATAAACAGCTTTATATTGACATTTTAAAGCATCTTTCTCTGTCAACTTTGCAGCTATTTCTGCGACTCGCCGAGCAATATCCAGAGTTTAAAGACAAGGATGCCGATGCAGCTGAATCTGCTTTTACAAAAGTGGTAAACGGAGAAGTCCTGATGAAAGAGGACAGGCCGGCTTTACTGATCAGTAGCACCAGCTGGACAGAGGATGAGGACTTTTCAATACTACTTGATGCTTTAGAGAGTAAGATTTCTGCATTAGTTTGAAAGGTGTTAATGCTTTAGAGAGTAAGATTTCTGCATTAGTTTGATAGGTGTTGATGCTTTAGAGAGTAAGATTTCTGCATTAGTTTGATAAGTGTTGATGCTTTAGAGAGTAAGATTTCTGCATTAGTTTGAAAGGTGTTGATGCTTTAGAGAGTAAGATTTCTGCATTAGTTTGAAAGGTGTTGATGCTTTAGAGAGTAAGATTTCTGCATTAGTTTGATAGGTGTTGATGCTTTAGAGAGTAAGATTTCTGCATTAGTTTGAAAGGTGTTGATGCTTTAGAGAGTAAGATTTCTGCATTAGTTTGATCGGTGTTGATGCTTTAGAGAGTAAGATTTCTGCATTAGTTTGAAAGGTGTTGATGCTTTAGAGAGTAAGATTTCTGCATTAGTTTGAAAGGTGTTGATGCTTTAGAGAGTAAGATTTCTGCATTAGTTTGATCTAGAGAATTAAGATTTCTGTACTAGTTTGTTAGGTGTTTGATGCTTTAGAGGGTAAGATTTCTGCATTAGTTTGTTAGGTGTTGGTGCTATAGAGAGTAAGATTTCTGCAATATTTTGGGGAGAAATTCGACTTAGGGAAACTCTCCCATAGTTCAGTATAGAGGTCTTTGATGAAAGCTCATTGCTGTGTGGGTGGGTTGTGGTGGGAGTGGGTGGGGTTTGTGGAGGGGAAATGTGACTTATGGCAAGACCGAAAATAATGGGAATAATGTCAATGTCTTGGGGTTGGATATTTACATAGCTGATCCAGACTGGTCATGAATAGTGGATACTACTGGAATACATTGATCACTACTGGAATAATTTGATCAGCCTTGATTTACCTGATGATCAGTGATGTAGAGTAGGTGCTCGGGAGAGTTTCTGTTGTCTGCCATTTTAGATTTAGCGACATAAAAAGGAAATTGATGTTGCATTTCTTTCAAATGTCTCTGTTTAGTCTAAAATACAAAAGGCATTGAGCAAACCAGATGCATCTGTTTGACAAGAGAATAGTGCATTTAGAGCATGAGCAATATTGTGCCAAAATAATTATGTATCTGAATATCCTAGTTGCAACAATTATTTTCACTTTCGGTAAACAAATTGTAATAGAAGAAGAGAAAACATGTAAGTCAAGAACTGCCTGTAGTGTTGGTAAAGACAAGCTATCAATGCTGCCATCTTCATACCAGGATGTATCTCACAGTTTAAATTACTGTATTGTATGCTATAAAGTTTCGTTATAAACAGTTTTGAGCGATGTCTTGATTTCTTGTTGACAGGTTACGAAGATGCTGCGAGTAAAAGTAAGACCTTACCAGACATAGTCTGTGCCATAACAGGGAAAGGCCCACAGAAACAACATTATGAAGAAATAATTAGCAAGAAATCCTTCCAACATGTGACAATATGTACACCATGGTTGACTGCTGAGGACTACCCTCTCCTTGTTGGTAAGTTCAGATTACATGAATAGATAGTCAAAAATAAAATCAAACTGTTTATAGCAAACTGCTTATCCACTAGAGAGCCTGTCTAATAGAATGTGTAAAAGTAAGTTGGCCTGACGTTTCGATCCTAGCAGGATCTTCTTCAGAGGCTAAATGACAAGTAACAGTAAGGGACAAAAACACGCACAGAATACAGACAGGTTAATGAGCACGGTGAACACAATGAGATAGATGTAAGGGGATTAGTAGACAAAGGGATGGAGAGAAGAAAGCAACAGGGGAAGAGGAGAGGTGGGAGATAAACAGTGGAGGGACAAAGAATGAATAGATAGTACTAGAAAAATTCTATCCATACAGGAAACCAATAATATTTTCAACAAAATAACTGCTGGTTGAAAACATCTGAGTGTCTTGCTTCTACTGTATAAATTTCCCCAAACTCTTGCGAGATAAAACCTCCATAAACACAATACTGTGTTGACTGTGGTGTGGTCAAGGTACATGATCTTGAAAAGCTTCATTTCTTTTCTAATCATGTTTTTTTTTTTTACTGAACTTACTCGATGTGATATGTTAGGAAGTATTGCTTTAGCTGTTCGCATACCATGATTCAAGGCTTTTCTGTTTTTGAGCGGGTAATCTTCCTCTGTGGAAAAATTATTTTACTATCTTAGAGACATTTTCAGTTGAATAAGTGATACATGATGTCATATGTATATCCAATATGTATAATATCATTAAATTCATCAAACATTTAAAGTTTGTATCTTTGCTGTAGCTCGTACTATCTGGGTACTGCTCTCACATAGTAGTACCAAACTTTTATTGTAATTCTACACCTTTGAAGCTATTAGCAATCATGGCAAAGGATTGTTTTCTGGGTGTCCCTCTGACAACCAGATCCTACTTCAAGGTATCCCAAAGAGGAAATCTGGTTGTTTGACAAAAAGGAAGTAAAACAACAAAGAATGTACACTGTAGGAGAGATGTGTAGGTTTGGTGAATAGAATACGTCCGTACATGTGGACCATAGGCATTCCACTATGTTTTGTTTGTTTTAAGTATCTTTCAAGTGATGGAGGTTGGTCATACCAATTTATCATTTTTTGCTTGTATCTGTTACAATGCAATATGAAAGTTTATGTTAGCAATTAGTTACCCCCCCCCCCCCTGTTTTGACCTTCAGAGCTGATATTGGTCGTCCAAACATAAATTTGGTCATCTAGAATGACCATTAAACATCTCGTCCGAGTATGTTTCTTTATTTGTCATAGTCTGTGACTCACTGTATGATGAAATGAGATATATTGTATGCTTTCACTTTTTATTTGGTTTAGTGTAGCTATTTTGTAAAGATTTTATCAATGTTTATTTTATCTGTTTCTGTTTTTAATTCTAGGAGCTGCTGATCTTGGGGTTTGCCTGCACCTTTCGTCCAGTGGTCTTGACCTTCCCATGAAAGTTGTCGACATGTTTGGCTGTGGGCTTCCAGTATGTGCAATTCATTTTAACTGGTAAGATTCAAGTTTTGAGCCTTTTAGTATTGGGAAGAGTTCTTATATCCTTCACGATATAGACAGCAGGCCTTCAAAATCTTGCTTATTTATTGACTAACTGCCAGTGGTTGTACCTGTTTGGCATTGGGAAGAAGTGGCATTTTTTTTTTTAGTAATGTTAAGATTGTAAAACTCTTGATAAGTCGGTTAATAATCATCAAAGAATCCTTTTGATTTCAGTACCTGACATGAGCTCCGGAATACCACTTATTGTGAGCAAATGTTATTAGTGGCTAGCTCTGGTAAAGCCAATACTGTAACTAATGTGTGTTGCAATTCCTGTGTAAACTTGACAATAAGCCAGTAGATTTTTGAAGCACATGCTTATTGTAAGCAGGTGGCTTAAATTGTGAATTTCTAGGCCTGGCTAGTATTCCACTCTTAAGTGACATTAGTGCTGCTTGTCTGTCTATTATCTTGATTAGTGATGTATCTTGATGTTTTCATGTTTAAGCATTCTTACATTTTCGTGGAATCTTTTCAATTTTGTTTGCAGCCTTCATGAATTAGTGCAGCATGGCAAGAATGGACTCGTCTTTAAAAACAAGGCAGAGCTTGCATCCCAGATACAAGACCTCCTTAACGACTTTCCCAATGTACCAAAGCTCGAAGAATTTCGTAAAAACCTCAAAGAATTTCAGGAATTGAGGTGGGAGGAAAGCTGGCTGAAAACAGTGAAACCAATTCTGTATACCTAAGTTTTACTTTTATCTCAGCATGCAAACTAATGAAGATAAGTATTCCAATGGTAACAACAATATAGAACATCCTTATGCTTTTGTTGTCTGGTGCTACACGTAATCAGTTAAAACCTTGTATGTAACTGCGATAAGTGAGTCATCTGTTGACTGTCTGTGCTGTGTGTAGTGTAGGCTCTTGTTGTCTGGTGCTACACATAATCAGTTGTAACCTTGTATGTAACTGCAGTAAGTGAGTCATCTGTTGACTGTCTGTGCTGTGTGTAGTGTAGGCTCTTGTTGTCTGGTACTACACTAATCAGTTATAACCTTGTATGTAACTGCGATAAGTGAGTCATCTGTTCACTGTCTGTGCTGTGTGTAGTGTA
>KN886782.1:60358-82442 GCA_000934455.1 Apostichopus parvimensis
GGTACTACACTAATCAGTTATAACCTTGTATGTAACTGCGATAAGTGAGTCATCTGTTCACTGTCTGTGCTGTGTGTAGTGTAGACTCTTGCTGTCTGGTGCTACACATAATCAGTTGTAACCTTGTATGTAACTTTGATAAGTGAGTCATCTGTTGACTGTCTGTGCTGTGTGTAGTGTAGACTCTTGCTGTCTGGTGCTACACATAATCAGTTGTAACCTTGTATGTAACTGCGTTAAGTGAGTCATCTGTTCACTGTCTGTGCTGTGTGTAGTGTTTGAACTAAATTGTGCAGAATGACTGAAGTTTCAAGTTGACAAGAATGAATGCAAATCTCAGACAGTACGGCAGCACAAAGTAAACATGTATCGTGTTGTCTACTGCCCTCTTTGTCGTGATGATTAAGATGACAAAACTTAAAGGTTGCTTGATTGCGATGAATTTCAGAAATCAAAAAGCAAATTTTGCTGCCAATTTAAATTACAACCATTTTACTGTTTCTTTTAATTTTCAATCATTTTTCTTCATTTCTTATTTTCCATTTACACAACTTGCTTCCTGAATCTGCACAAACTTATCCTTTTATCACAGTAATATTGAAGGTCATTACACGGCTATTTGTTATGATTGAGTCTATTATTATTATTATTTTAAGTTCTTTTCCCCAAACATTTAATAACAAGTAATTTAAATGAGTTTGTCATGCTATGTGGTCATCAGTGTCCATGAAACGAAGGTTGTGAAAACAAAGGGATAACATAACAGAAAATTAGGCAGTCACTCCTTTTACATCATCGATGTGCATGAGTAGTTTATACCTTCATAAAACTAGAATTAAGAAAAGACTTGTAAAATGGTCAATCTTTGATGGATTTTGATGGGAGTTGCAGCTATTTTCATGATGGAAAGAGTATTTTACTTAAGTGCCATGTTGTAAAACATTTCTGAAACTGCGATCAAAAGTGACATCAAACTAACGATTCTGTATGATTTGATGCTATTTTTGGACGGTTGGATTTTGCAAAGATGTTTCATTTAAGAATGTACAAGTAAAAAAATGACTCCTGAGAGTTGTGCAAAATGTGTAATGCAGACTTGAAGTAAAATTTTGAAGAATATGACAGCTGGATTTTGCTAAAATGTTTCATTTAAGAAAGAAAACTTAACAAAATTACTCTTGATATTAGTGCAAACTGAAATGCTGACTTGAATTAAAGTCTGGAGGAATACGTAAGCAAATACTAATAATAAGGGTCTGTTGATTCTGTGAATGATGGGTATTGCTATCCTGACAAAGCTTTCTCTAAGATTATTTATGTTTATTGTTTTTGCGTGAAGCAGCTGACAATATTTCTTTGCAAAATCCTTTTACTAATTACTTTACTAATTATTACTCCAATACAAAAACAATTGATGAAGTTAAGACAACTTCCAAAACATTCAGTCAGATAAACATAAATTATTAAGTAATTAATTTTTGATTGCCAGTCATTACTTAGGTCCATTTTTAGACTGGGTATGAAAAATTAGAGAAATGTTTCCAAATTTGTTACAATAATTTCATCCTTTTTTGTGAAATGAAACTTGACTAGTCAAGCTGATCAATTGAATTGTTATGAAATTTTAGTGTCAAATAAATATTTAAAAAAATAAAAATTGAAGGAGATGCCATTTTTTAAAATAAATTTATGAAGCATTTCATTTGATCAACACCAGAATGGTGGCTATTCATAAAACTAATTAATTAAAATAATAATAATGAAATTAAAATTAACTTTTTAAGTTTGAAATTTGCTAAAACTTTTTTATCTGAGGATCTAGCCAATGAAGAGTTAAATGTTATTTGCAAGCAAAAAGTTACCCCCAAAAAATTACCCAGGGAGCTAACCAAATTTGTTTAGTGTGTTTATCTTGGTAATGTAGAGTCAGACGTCTGTAATTTTGTCCAGTTTATGTTATATAATGCCTCAGAGCTGAGAGCTTCGGTATTTCACTTTGTTCCTTTCTCTGCACTATAGTGGCAAAACATATTGGAGTCACTGTGGATTTACTAAGAAAAAAGTAATATTTACAGTTTCTATATTCTCCCAATGGATTGAAGAGAATCAGTATATCCCACTCACCACCGCTTCCACGCTCCCCCACCCTCGCAAATGCCAGAAAAGTAAAAGCTGGTTGCATGTTGTCAAACTTCTTTTATTTATTCTATCATCAAATCATATTCCTCCATTTGTTGATGATAAAGATAATTGTAATGTTTCTGTTTGTAATGTAAAAATGGCTTTCTTTTTTGGTAAAGTCAATGTCTGAAATTTTGTTTGCTTCAAATGTGACTATCGTAAAATGTTCAAGTGGAACATAAGGCTGATCTGTTTTTACAATAAAAGCTTGTGAAATTACTCAATTGCTTTAAAACTATTGTTTTGTCCTTTATAGAGCACTCAGAGGGTCCAATCTTTATTTCCACAGCACTAAGTTAGCTGTCTATATTACTCAATAGAATCACCAATTCTGGAATGGCTACCATTATTACCATAAGGGGGGGGGGGGGAGGTGGTGAGGGGAGCTCTGCTGAGGCCAATTGGCAGTAAGATTGCTATAACCTAGAGACCTTGCTATGTGGAGAGCATACTGCTGTTGTCTGGAATCATCCTTGCTGAGGAAATTTTCATCAGTTGACAATACAAAATAAACCATAATTTATCTTTTTATATTTTAAGTCTGATTTGATTGGATGCATTCCTCGCTCCCTCTCCTTGACAGGCCTGTCAGTAGCTACTGCAGGATGGGCTTAAACTGTGAGCAAGGTCTCTTAATTCTCTGTGTATCTCATTGAGAATGTGAAAGAGACTTCCATACAATGAAGTATGAGTAAGTGACTAACCGATACAGCCAAAAATAAATGTATAAATTAAGACAAGTTTGATAGAGTAGACTTGATTTTTCGGCAATGCAAATGAAACTTTGAGGGCAGGACATTTGACCTTGATTTCATAATGGTAAGCTGTAACAATTACCTCAAATCTTACAGGCAAAATGAGTCTTTTATGTGAATTCCTTGTGGCAATATCCATTTTTTGAATGCTAAGTTTCAAATCTTACTTGGTACAGTTCACTAAGAAAATGGTGATTCGTTTTTTATGGTCTGGGTAGTTTTCGTACTTTTAATAAATAGTTTCCTGCAACCCCTCCTCTTAAGGCCGCCTCTGGCATCACTGATAATGGTAAAGTATCAACTTCTTAAGTTCAGGTCGTTTTGAAGATCCTGCATTGAGAATTGCTAGTGCTCCCAGCAGCCGTCCGTGTGCGGATATATCCATTAACCTTGTTGATCAGATAGACTTTCCTGAAAGACATTTGGAAATCTGTCCTTGAATTATAAGGATGTTCCTCCTACTACTCCGCATTGGTGTGGTGGCGATCACCCGATTGATATGTATCAGTATATCTATTTTACTGTGATGCCACCGCATACACTTGGATATTTCGGTGGCTGAATGTGTGGCTGAATATGCGACCGAATATGCGACTAGTTTCAGATTGATTTTAGGGAGTGCTAATGACAATGTGACAAAACTTAACACACATTCTCCAGAAAGACTCTTCAAAATTTCTCCGACAATGGCCAGTAATTTACTTTCATACGACACTCTTGTGCATGCTGTAGCAGGGGCAACGGTAAATATCATCGTAAACTGAATGTTGAGCTCGCCCTAGAACCGTAGTACTAACTGTTACCAGTGTTAGGCCTAATTTAGAAAGACCTTGGTCACCGTACCTTGGAGTTAGATTCAATGTGTGATCGTACGTTATTTCATAATCTGTCGAACTTGTACACAATGTGGCATGGGTTACTTAGTTTGAACAAAGTGACTTACAGTGGGTCAACACTAAGTAGTATAGTCAGTATTGCTAATTTCGGAACACTGCCAATTTCGGACACCCCTAAGAAATGCACGATTTCACCATGACAACCTACAGGAAGAGCCAAATTTCACCAAAAAGTACGAAATGACCCGTGTGCAAGTAAATACTTACATATTTGTCAATAAAACGACGGAGATCTATGAAGTCTGTTATAATTACTGAAAGAGCAACTGCGCCACCAATTTTATCACCAGCGCCACACTGTGGGACTGTGTGTCCGAAAATTAGCAATACTCTAGCAAAGAAATACCAGTTCCACAATCACAAGAATCTTCTTGGAATACAACGTGAAAACAGTTTGCAGGAAAGAAAGTTTGGCCATGTATCGTAATATAACACACTTCTCCCACCATAACAAGTATATTTTCAGGTGATTTATACCAGAAGATATAGTTTTGGGGTGTTTTAAGGCTTAGGTGTCCGGAATTGTCCATGTCCATGCTATAGTAAATTGCTTCATAATTGACGCATCTTCAAACATATACTAGCAACGATACAGCAGGCAACCTAAACTTATTGCAATCAAGCAGAGTTACATATTTGATGGGTTTAAATCCATTTCAGGTTTAAGCTGATCAAATACTGTTTTTTTTTAGCTTTAAACACCCTCCCCCCAGTTTTGCACATTTTTGTGGCATTTGGAAATTTACTCCCTAAAAATAACCAAAATTACCTCAATATTATAATACCACTACGCTCTGGGACCTGACCTGTCAGAGCTTAGAGGCTCAGAGCATAGCAAACAGCATACAAAGTCAATTGATGTATACTTAGGCCTACACTACATTTAGCTTATGAACGAATGAATCAATTTAGGGGTTTGAAAGAACTTGACGTGTCAGACTTTTTGTGGTCAAATTCTGCTCAATTGTATGTTGTGTAGGCACAGAACAATTAATATTTTTGAGTTCATAACATTTCTGAGGAACTACACATATGAAAAACGAATACAGTTGAGTGATTTCGAATTTTCGTTGATAGATATTGTTAGTCAAATCCTTAAGTGCGTCAATTATGAGCCCACCATGCTACTAGTACTAGTTGGGAGCACTATATGAGGCTCTAGTCGGGAGAGGACACAGTAGCTAGGGGCAGCGGGTAACGATATAAAGGAGGGTTTGTGGGTGGGAGTCAGTGTTGTTCAATTTGCTTGCTGTTGTAGTAACTCTGCTTCTGCTTCTGTTAGGTACTGTGTACTTTAACATTAGTCTACTGTGAAAATTATTTGGGAAGTGGTTCTCAGACCAGGAACAATTTTCCCCATGGCAGGGGTCCTGGGAAGAGATAATTAGTTTCTCCCAACACCACTCTCAAATTGTGTGGTGGTATTTGGTAACTTCACATGCATTCTAACTTCGCATGCTGTGGTACAGCACAGACATGTAACTGCAGCTGATATCTTTGAAAGTAACCTGTAATGTTTAAATGCATTTTTGAATCCATGTACAGTCTTGACGAAACCAGCTAAAGTTAATACAGTGCTAGACATAAATTTTATGTTTGAGAATCATAAAATATTTTACCCATTTTTGCATGCGGGAAGTGGGGAATATTTCCTTGCCTGCATGGACTGTTATAATTGAAGACTATTTCAGGTGTACATAAATCTATCTTATGTTTGTGGATTCTGATCTAAGTATTAAGCCTATTGGCATTGGTAAAGTATCAAATAGTTGAAGGTTGAAACTGAACCACAGAGCAGAATCAAAGATATTACATCATTAAGTTGATTATTAAAAGGATGCCCCTGCATGAGAATCAGCCTCAGTAATTTCAGGATGTAACTCTGGCCTTCCATAAAGGTTCATATGCCCCTTATACCTACAGTTAGTCAGTTTGGAGTGGAGGTAATAGAATTATGGCCTTCATCACCTCCAAAATCCTTTGTATGCAAAGTCCTGTGCTAGCCTAAAGTTCTGTACCTTAGGGTTACTGGATTGAGTCCTGTTCTAGCCAAGTATTTCTCTGTTCTTTTCCATTGTGTATGATTTGCCAGTCATTTTTCCTTTGTTCATTTACTGATATATTGATGTATTATAACTTTGTAGGTTTCTGTTTTGCATTTGTAGGGTAGCACTGTGGCTATGACTGTCTTTTTTCCCTTGGATACAGCTCGGACAAGGCTTCAACGTGAGTAATTTATATAACTGCAATAATTCCAGCAATTGTCAATAGATGACAATAATTATTTAGCAGTTCTGAGAGAGAACTTGTCAATGTTTTCTAGTCATTTGAAGTCTTGACAAAGCTTTATAGTTATATTTACAATCATATATTCAAGAGGAAGGAGAGAATGTAAAGATGGGTGTGTATGGATCTTGGAGGTGGGGGAGACGGGGGGTGGGGGTGTAACAAACTTGGTATCACATTAAAGAAAGACACAACTTTTAGATGGTCTCAGTAGATACAGTAAGTGTCTTAGGAAATCTCCAGCTGATTTGTGTGTGTTTTTCCAATCTGTCGTGTTATATAGTATTGATCTCTTTCAGGGAATAATTTACCGTTCATATTTCGTGTAGCAATTTTGAAGTCACTGAAGTTTATCTAATAAAGTTCTATAGTCCCTGTGAACGGAACTGCTACATTATGTAGGCCTACATTTGTATAGCAATTTCCTATATATTGTACATTTTGCAATGCGGTACTGGATAAATTACTCCGTCTTTGCCTTTGCAGTTGATGACAAACGCCAGGCCCAACATACTCCGGTTGTTATTGCAGAAATTCTCAGAGAAGAAGGAATGTGAGTCTACATTTCTGTAAATTTCTGTAAATTTAATTGTTACAATTAACTTTCATTGTAAACGTCTGTTTTTAGTGCAACGAGCATCTTCAATGTGATAGTTGCTCTGTATAGCCTTGTATCTCTGAAAATATACTGTAGATCTATTTATGTATATCAATTTGGGAAAATGGGTCATTTAGCTGTTTTGTGTAATAAAAAAATAACTTACTTTTTGTGAGCCACATTGGACATTTCCTTAAAACTAATTTTCGCATTACACAATGTTGCCCGCATTGAGTGGAAAGAACAAGTACTTTGTCAAGTGTTTAGTAGTTGATACTGTAGTAAATTTTAATAGAACTTAAACGTTCTTCAGATGAATATAGGATGTAACAAAGAACTACAGCACAGTAATTCTCCAGAGATTAATATACATTACTGTAATCATGTACAAGCAGACTTTTAACAATATGCATCAGAGTCCTGAAGTATTCAAACAAGTATCTGGTTCTTCTTGTTTTAGTACATGATACTGTAGTAAATTTTAATAGAGCTTAAATGTTCTTCAGATGAATATAGGATGTCACACTGAACTACATCACAGTAATTCTCTAGAGTTTAATATACATCACTGTAATCATGTACAAGCAGACTTTAACAATGTGAATCAGAGTCCTGAAGTATTCAAACAAGTATCTGGTTCTTAGTGTGTAACAGATGATACTGTAGTAAATTTTAATAGAGCTTAGATATTCTTCAGATGGATATAGGATGTAACAATTAACTACAGTGCCGTTATTCTCCAGAGATTAATTTACATCACTTTAATCATGTACCAGCAGACTTTAACAATTTCAATCAGAGTCCTGAAGTATTCATACAACTACAAGTATATGGTACTTGTTGCATGAGACTAACACTCAGTAGTTCTAAGATGAAGCATGCAGGACAATAAATATTTTCTTATCTATATCTTGCATGCAATTCTAATAGTATAAAAAATATACACTGTAACAACGATTGTTATATCACACTTCCTCCAGCAACAGGGAACCATGCCACCCCACCCTCACCACCCTACTATATTTTTCAGGACAGTGCTTTTCATTTGAATGTAACTTGGTATAGGACCAACATTGGTCCAGTAGACTACTTTCATTATAATGAACTTGAATAGCTTTTCACAGTAATCTTAACCAGTGACAAGTCTCCATCAAATTCAGCAGTACGATGTTAATGAACTAATTAAACAAACGATGACACTGTAGGATTTAATTCTTTCCTCACAGATCATCGTTATACAGAGGATGGCGCCCCGTCATTACCAGTCTTTGGCTGTCAAACTTTGTCTACTTTTACACATTTAACGGGCTAAAACTGTTCCTGGTTGATAGCATGAGGACAAGGAAGGCCTTAAAAGATCTACTGATGGGAATATCCGCTGGTAAAGTATCCTAGAAATTAAAGAAAGTTTTGTAAAGTTAATGCTGTTTGAACTCTGTCTGTTTGTGATTTGGTCAATGCTGACTAGTCTCGTTGGAATTGGGACCAAAGATTCGACAGCATTTTAAGTCTATGTGGATGAGCGTAGTTTTATTATGAACAATTACAGACGGTGAGTGAGTCTGCCTTCCGTACATACGGACATAGTCCTTAAAAGTTATGTGAGCTGAAGAAAAGAAGAAGAAATTTTTCAGGATATTCAGGTTAATTTATTTTGTTAGGACATGGCACAGTGACATTAAAAATTTGTAGTGCTTTTCATTGTAATTTTCCATATAACTATAGTATAAAAACTTTTCATAACTTTGATTGTTAGGTAAGTTGTAAAGAATAACTTTGACAAGTCTATACGATTCAATGACTGATGTCTGTTTACGTCTTCTTTACAAGTATCTCTTTTACTAAATACACATCAATCTAAATACACAACTCACATGTGGGTGGTCAATTCATTTCCTGCACTCCACAGTTAATATCTTTATTAGCAAGACTTCACATCATGATGGTAAAAATATTTTTTTTAATTGTAAATTTTGGATTATTCATGCACAATTTTGGACAAATCACAGAATAATGTTGAAAAGAGGATAGTGTCTTCAGAGTCACCGACTAATTATTTGTTTTCCTCATCCAGGTATTGTTAACGTCCTCTCCACAACTCCCATGTGGGTGGTCAACACTCGACTGAAGATGCAAGGGGTCCATTTCAAGACGGAACGCATTGAGAAGAAAAAGTTTCCAAAGTACAGCGGTATAATTGGTAAGTTCCTGCGTACATATTCATGAGTTATTGCTCTCCATACATAATGTACTCATCCATTGAGATGTCAATTGTGATATTTGCATTTTTTTTTTTCAATATCCTTCGATTTATGTTTCGTCCAATTTTCATTTCATGCAGATGCTTTTCAGAAGATAATTAGCCAAGAGGGTGTCAGTACCCTCTGGAGTGGTACGGTTTCATCACTGGCTTTAGTCATCAACCCTGCCCTTCATTTTATGATCTATGAATCCCTCAAACGTTACTATAGCAGACTGACGAAAGGAGCTGTGAGTATCTTAAATAATATTCCTCTACTCACCTCAAACAGTATTATGGTAGATGATGTAGAGAAACTGTGACTATCTTGAATAATATACATCAACTCACCTCTAATGATGTTGTAGTAGATGAACAGAAGGAGCTACGACCTTCCCGAAGTCAACATTCCTCAAACAGTATTATTTGTAGACGTACCAACTGGGGAGCTCTAAGAATCTTTAATAACATAACCCAAATGACTTCTAAGTAGCTGGGAGTATCTTAAATCCACCTCAACTCAACCTCACATCTGAAGCATTTGTTTGTGTGTGGGTGGAAAATTGTATGAACTGTGCAAGCAAGTTTTCTAAACGTACCTACTACCTACCAAACTGCTATAAATACAAGTCAATAACGTAGATAGCAGTTATTTGCTCAGAAACCATAGTATGTTATGGAAATAAAATTAAGAGCCAAATAGCAAGACCTGCTACACAAGCAAAGGACATTCATTTATAATCCCTGCATTTTCTTTGTTATTTGAATGTTTATGTTGATGTTGATGTTGATACTCTATTTATATTTCTAGACCCCTACTGCTCTTCATTTTTTCATCATTGGTGCAATCGCAAAGACGCTGTCAACAACGGCGACCTACCCGTTACAGGTCATCCAATCCAAACTCAGGGTGAGTCACATATCAACCAAAATCAGAAATTTATCTGAATGGAAGATGAGTTAAACACACTGTATTCCTTGTTATTAGGTTTTCACATAAAAACAACCATTTGAATTACTACAAACCCATATTACTAACACAAATTCACACAAGTTTGTAATATGTCTGGAACTCTAATCTAGGGTCAGAGAAAAAAACTCAGCAGGGCACATGCCGATACTACAAAATATGTTTATTGGTAATGAAAGACAGCTTCTCAAGTAGCCATATTTTATTTTCATCAGTCATTTAGAGTTAAGTATATTTATGATAGTATACTCATTCATTTTACTATAAGTTTCTCTTTTCCCTTTATAAATGATAATTTGTGTTAATCTTAGTACAAAGGGTGGGTGATCTTTCTATTCTTGCATTGTGTCTGGGATACCATGGGTGGGTGATGTGTAAGGTATTTTACTGTATCTAGCATGTTTGTGTATTACATTTGATGTACTTCCTCTTGGTTTTAACACATCTAATATCATGTATATATATTTACATTGTTCAACTGTTTATTCATATATATAGGGTACATATCACATTGCAAGGCATCTGTTTTTTCGTTCAACTTAACAATCATCATGGCTACCTTATTGTATGACTGTGATGTACATAAATAGTAGTAAGGAGGTGACTGATAATGACAGGCTAGGTCTCTTGACATATACAGCACAGAACCTAAGTACTCCTACTACTACAGTTTACCTTGAACAGATTGATCATAGTTCAAACAGTTAACATCATAATTAACTGTGGCATTTCTGTGTTTTCTTTCTAGTATGGTCGTGACAATACAGAAGATGGGGAAAAAAAGCCGACCATGTTGGACATATTTAAATATATACTACAGTAAGTGATAGCATGTTATAATGAGAACCAGTGGGTCTCTCTGTGACTGAGTATTGGAGTTTTTAAGATTTGACTTTCAAGACCATACAATAGTTGATTTTGCAATTTAACATCACTCCATTTTGGGTGATTTAATTTGGGTAATTTAATTTTCAAAGGTGGTAACAGAAGGAAAGGAGGGTTGGGGGCAAGGATTGGACCAAATTTACCCTCCACACTCTACAACCCCAGAGTTATTTGCCTGTTATTGAACCATGCCAGAGCACATCATTTAACTTTTAGCAAGTAATTCAAATAAGACTCCATTGAGTCATCCTTTCAGATATTCTTTTCACTGATGAATAATATCGGGTGGGGTACTTGATGAATACCATTGGTGCTTAAACCTAATTGCCATGCCGACACTGTTTGATATTAGCATTAATTGAATGTATACAAGAAGCAAATTATATATTTTCAAAGACTGTTGACTTGGCGTCAACATTAATACTGTAGGAATATAAACCTGACCAGTCATAGAGAATGAATTGTTATCATTTGGTAGTTTTAGTATCGAAAACTTGACAAGATCATAGCAAATTTGTTGCTTTGCTAGTTAAACATGGGTTTTTATTGATGTATTTGATTAACCTTTTCAGTATCAGGTTCTTTCTCTGAGGAGAGCATTGTGGTCTAGTGGTTAAGGCAGTGGACTTGTGATCTAAGGTTTGCAGGTTCGAGTCTTGGCCAGATGCCCAGATCATTGCGTTGTGTCCTTGGGCAAGGCACTTTATCTCCATTGCCTCTCTTCACCCAGGTGTTTAAATGAGGACCTGTGAGATAAACTGTCAGTTAGGAGCTGTTTAGCTGCTACCATGTAGAGGGATTGTCTCTGTGTTTTGACAGGGTATCATTGACCAGGGTAATATTGTGATGCGCTTTGTCTGCGCTTTATAAATCCTCAATATTATTATTATTATCAAGCATCTCCTGATATCTGCTCCCCTCCTCAGGACTCAGGGTCGTAGCGGTTTCTACAAGGGACTGGAGACCAAACTGGTACAGACAGTTCTGACTGCTGCCCTGATGTTTGTTTGCTACGAGAAGATTGCAGCATTTATCTTCAGAATCCTCGGAGCAAAATTAACCGAAGTGAAGACTTGAAGGGCGAGGATGAGGTGTACCTTGCTGTACTAGATGGTGCTGGTAGGCCACAGGGCCAATTTCAATGCATCCTGTATTTATATATGCTGGTGTAGTAGTACAATACTGGTGAAGATTCATTGAGAATATCTCTGAACATTTATATATATATATGCACCAGCAGGATGACAGGGTAACCATGTATGCACCGACCCACACCCTGCAGTCAAAGATCAGTCGGTGATGTCACTTTGACCCTTGACCTTTTCAGTGACAGTTCCTGTTTTCTTCATCTCATTTGTATATTTGCACATTCCCAGTTGCGTAGGTAGTTTTGCCTAAGGATGAATGTACTGCTGTCTGTTTGGTGCTGTATGGAAGATGGTGGTTCGAAAACATGTTCAGCACACCTTGTGTAAAGAGTGGATGCTAGTTCCTTTCATAATTATATCTAATGTGACACAAATGGTTGTTTTAACTTTGATCTTTGCTGTCTTAAAGTCTCAACCATTTAAGTGCATATACCGGTAGTACAATACTTGCCTCCATTTTCGTCGTCGGTTCGGCTGTTTTTCATGCTGAGGTGTCCGTTGAAGTACAGCTGTGCCTTATGTTATAATTATGCATCTCAGGCAAGGCACTTACAATTACTACTTCTCGGGAGAGAGAAATATTTGAACAGAGAAAGGGTAAGCTTAGTGTGGGAGTAGCAGCATCTAGGGAAAGGTAAGGGTTGGGGAACTTTGGGAAAATTGATCAAACTATCTTGCATGGAACTACCAATTTTGAGTTGCTTTCTCTTCATGTTAAGTGTAGTATGAACCAGAGAGCAAATTTAAAATGATCATGTTGCTTGGAATGGGTATGAATTAAGGGAGGTTGGAGGAGGATGGTGAGGGGGAGTGGGAGTGGATGGGAATGGTTTGGTTGGAATGCTACACTACCCTTGCTGAGTTCCTGCTTTAGAATCATAAGTGTATCTGAAAAACAATATGCAGACACTTTTCAAAGCTGCTCAGTTTTAACCGGGCCCTTCCCTTGTGTGAAGTTACTTCATGTTAGAGGTTGAACAATACCACTAACATGATATGTTGCATTTTACTGATTTTATCCATATCATCTAATTGATGAGAAAGCCTTATCTATCTTTTGAACATTCATTTTGATATATTTTAAAGAGTTTGTTCTGTCCGGGTGATCACATATTTCTGTTCGAATATAGTGATTGAATACTCACTATCAAGAGCAGTGATCTTTTCCAATGCAGGGAATTATTGTGTGCTAATACTTTGTGCAAGAGCATTACATCATGTCATGTTCTTAACATGCTGAAGATAAGAAGGTTCTGTTACATCCCAAATACAGAGATTTTCAATAGTATTTGATCTGAAATACTTGCCTAATAATTTATGTGTATCATCTAATATTTTCCCCCCTGTACTCCACCTGATGTTACATAAATCACTAATGTATGGTTGTAATAAACTAATATGATACTTTGAGGTCAAAGTTGAGATTAACAAATCTGGAGCGTTGTCTTCTCTTTTTCCTTTGTCACTTTCGAAATGCTTCTTTAAATGCATTGAAGACTCGCCCCAAACCGCGTGCCGCCCTCTGCAAAAAGTTAATTTTCCGTTGCTTGCAAGTGAGGTTTTTTCTTGTCCCTACAAAATGCATACAGTAATGAAACGTGATACCTTGTTATCTTTTATCTAGACCTGAGATGTCCATCGCTGCTATGTACACTGTGTTGTGGGTATTGACCGCAGCTGTATGTATTGACTGTACACTAGTGTCTAATTACCGACGGTAGCAAGCTGTGTGTGTATTTTCTGGGATCGATGGTGGTGTCTAACACTTCTGTTACACCTCATTCGACACTAGCACAGAACTGGCATCAGACTTTTCTTTGTGCGCGAATCTTCAATGCCTTTAACTGATGAGACCCATTTCTACTGTCACAGCAGACTGATAAATGAGCATCTGGGACATTTGAAGTTTTATTTTCCTCAAGGTGCAATTGAACTCAAGACAAAGTCACATCAATTTAAAATGGTGACATCTAACTTTTCTTTCAATTTTCTTCATTGAACGTGACCTGATACCAACACTGTTCTTTTAGACAGGATTAAACTTAATTGGTATCGACCATTAATGTTGAGATCAATCATGGTTCACATGCATTCGATCAAATTAAATTCCGGACTTTTTAAAGAACATGTCTAACGATTTGCTATGAAGTCTACACACTATAAATGACCTACTGTTATAGTTACCTATAGCAAGTCGAATGATTGGAGCTCTTGCAAACTTTATGCTTACTTCATTCTTAAAATTTTTGGAGAGGGGGGCATTCAAGGAGCCATGAACCCCAGACATTACAAGCTGAAGCCATTACCTTTAAACCAGTGTGATTTATGCCAATTCATTTGATCTCACAATACTTAAAAAGCCTTGCTTACTCAAGTCTCACATCATACAACAAGAAGTGTTTCAAATGAGTATCTTTTTTTCTAGACTAAACAGATTAAAATTCTCTAATTTTGAAGACCTAGAAAATATTTTTTTTTCTAAATTTTCCAGACCATGAATAATAATTTTGCTCCTCATTCAGTTTATGTCCTGTCCATTGTCTTGCCCTCTATCTGCCTCTCGTCGTGACCATCATTAACTCTTTCATTAATTAGTTCGAATTTCCAATTACATCTGCCTGTTAAAGGTTTTGAACCAAAAATGTCAGGCTCTCCTTATACATTTACTTACACAGGCATTTTTGCAGTAGTTAAACAATTTTTTTTTGTCTCTCTCTCTCTCCAACTGCCAGAGAAAACAAAATGACTGTTTTACAGGTTACCTTTCAGAAAGATGGCAAATAAAAATAGGAATATAATGAAAACAAGAAAATGGTCAACACATTCTTTATAATGGCATGCATTTTATTTTGAGAATATTCTCAACATTTTGCATTGAATAAAACTGTTTTTCTTTCTTTCTTTAGAGTACCTGATAAAACCTCTGAACAATAACCAAGCATAGAAAACTTACAAATATTTTCTTGACATGAAATCAATCTCTTCATCACCGTTCTATGTGACAGTACCAAAGCAAGCTATTAAACCTAAGTCCGTTCATTATTACAGAGAAAACGGTTGAATATTCGTCATTCAGACATTTACAACTGACAATAGATGGTGTTTGACCCTTGCAAAAACCAGCCAGCTGAACGTAAAAACAAATTTCAAATATCAGTTGACTGCTATCATTTCATGAATTTGATAACTTGCTGTTTCAGTAAGGACAGTAGTTCTGTACATGCTTTTGCTTGGGATATTTATGGCGGTAACAGCAAATCACCAAAATTTTACAACTAGAAAACGTTTAGTGGTTACGATGCCTACACCATTCAAGTGTAGTAAGTCATACAAGTTACATTGAGTTAATATGAGTTAAATTTGTCCAAGAATTAAGTGAGAACCAGAAAAGATAAAAAAATTCCAGCTCTTATTTGTAGTAAACTCTCTGGTGCAGATCAACCAACTTATTCAGTGGTAAGGATTTTACAGTATAGAATGTTTATTCCAAAATGTTTTAGTATCCAGAAAGAACAGTCTTCCTATGTGGAATATAGACACATAGATGTATGAATAAAAGAACATTTTCTTTTTACCAATTTTGAGCTAGGAAGTCAGCTCTGCTACAGAACCATTGCTTTAATAATTGTTATTAATGAATGAGAGTTACTTGACATTGCTTATGTACTGTGAAATATTTTCACAACCTACTGTCAAAGCAAAACTCATGTAGTATACATGACAGAGAAAATGGCCAATTTTAAACCAATTTGAGATAACCTGTTGACCACTTGTGCCAATTTTTGGCCCATATGAGAAAACCTGTTGACCCCTTGAATAGCTCAGAAGTTGAAAACTGATAACCACAGTGTCACTGCAGGTTTAAAACTTCTTTCAAAGCAGATTTCATTTCCTGGATGATTGTATGTTTTGTTGAAGTCCTATAAAGACCCTTAACAACAGTAAACCAAACAGATCGTCTGTCACAAGCTAGCAGCTCGTTCGTTGCTCTTAGTTACAATTAAATTACTGATTAAGTACACAATCAAGAAACAGTAAACTTAAAACAATGGGCTTGACATGGCTGAGCACTGACAACAAAATTGGACCTCAATTTCCTATATAACCTGACGACACTATTTCTTTTAACCATGAAAATGTAAAAGTCACAAAATGGTGGATATTCCTGTTTACTTACATCATTAAGGGTACTAAATCAACAGCCATTGTACTTTATGTGTCAAAGATTCCAGTACCATCCCAATCATAACAAAAATCTGGTGCTGTTCTTGCATAAATATGTTTTATATTGATAGTGAGTTTAATATTAATTTGCTTTACATTAAGATATAATTATGTATAAGATAAAGGTTTTGTTAACACTTCAGGGCTATTTGGAGTTATTAACACTGAGACTTCTTAAATTAAGGGCAAGGGTGATGTTAAACATTTTGGCAATATGGCAGAGTCATCCAAGAGTGATGTTAAACAATTTGGCAGCATGAGGAGTGGCTGATAAGTTTAAGTTACATAAAATCAACCTTTTACTATTGTCGACACCAACCTATTATCGAATGGTATAATCCAAAATAAAACTACCGGCAACGAGTGGGACATGTTCCGTAACATGCAATGAAAATGTTGAACTGGTTCCATAAAAATAAACGCTAAAAGTGAGTACTGTAGTATCTGTCTCAATGTCTAAACTATTAACAGTGTGCGTAAATATAGAAAAGATTTACAATGTAGGGTAGAGTTAAGTTATAATATGAGATAACTTCTCAACTGCTGACGTATAACAGAATCACTGACTGTCAGTAAGTCCTCTTTTACATCTCTACAGAGGCGGGGAAATGCATGGAGCAGGAGAAAATTGAAGTGGTCAATCCCATTTTATCAAATTAAATTGTCAAAGATTATACTTCATGATGTCACTAATCTTGTTCATGTGATAAAGGTTGGAGAGGTTAAAAGGATTGGTGCATGAGAAACAATTATTGTTCTTCGGACAGAAAAACATGATAAGAAAAGGATAATGCGAAAGGTAGAAGTTCTCAAATTCACATGTGAAATGTCTGCAGAAGTATATTTTTATACGTAGTGGGAGGGAAAAAAAAAAAATTTGCCACTTTTCCTTAATGCTAAATATTAGAACTTTAACCACTCACAACATAGGAACATGAAATATAGTACCGCCTTAAACAGATTATTTCCTTCTTTTTGAGTTGAAAATTTGGATTTTTATAACAAGTCAAGTCACAGAATCTGATTTGAGCTGCTTCGTGTTGACTTCACAACACCTTCTGCTTGACATTGACTAATGTTGACTTGATAAGACTGACTTGACTGGGCAAACTTGTGAGATAAGTGACTTGAGTAAATATGAATGCACCAGTGGACTCAGCTTGAGACTTGACCATAAAGTGACTTGTCACAGCACTTTTAAGGCACTGTATTAATGACTTGTCACAGCACTTTTAAGGTACTGTATTAAGGCACTAAAAGTACTGAAACTGTGTGAAACAATAAAGCATTTTTCAATGTAATTCAAAGAGATGACCACTAATGAGCTTGTTACAAAAACAATATTACTTCCTACTACACCAAATAAAGACTGCTTGACCATATATGGATTGCCTACATGTATGTTGAATGACTTAATTAATCTACATCCTGAGTAAGACTTTTCAAGGGACCTGCACATTGCCCCTTCTAAAAAGCGGTTGGACGAAACAAAGGTTAATGGGTTTCAACCATGCGATCCTATTTTCAAACATCTCCATTTGCTTCCCTGACAAGACAAAATTGTCACACCCTACACAACGAATTGGATACTCTAAAAGAAGTTTCTAATACGAGTTTGCAAAATGGCTTCAAAAAACAGCTAGGTAGCAGAATGAACAGAGGAATTCAATTGAAAATGTAAACGAAGTTAAAATACCAGTACCGTTGGTGGACCTGCACGATGTATGTCGGAGAAGGCACATGCTAAAAAGAAGTTTCCAAGACTCAGATTTGACTGTTATCTTTCTTTGTTCAGATGATACAGTCTTATAAATTAACAGCTGCCTCATGAAGAACCTTTCCTGTGAGCTATAGCAAACTTAAAAGAATTCTAGTCTAGGGTTACATCGTCCGAGGCTATTTGCTTTGTCCAGGTGAAAGATGATCTGGCACACCAACAGTCCGGTTGGTCCAACTGATACCTGGAAAATTCAAATAAATGAGTAAATTGCTTTAAAAAGGGACTTAAATGATCAAAATAGCCAGCATTACAATGATTTGGTTGCAAGGTGGTGGGGTGGTGGGGGGGGGGGAAGTGGGGATAATTTATTTTGTGATGAACTTGCCTTTTTCATCCTGTTCTTTCTTCAGCTCATCTTTAATTTTTGTCATGTTTTTGTCGTCTACTTTCTGAAAATGAATCCCAGAAAATATAAAATCATGTATAATCATGGACCAAATAAAATTTAAAAAAAAGAAGTGAAATGGACGAATGAAATGATACAAACATACTGATCATTGGAAAGTTAGTTTTACAAAGATATTATTCAGTGTACGTGTGATGACACGCTGACACTGGGTATCTGAAACCTTTGACTTTGTCTTTGCTTTTCTTATCTCCAAGGTACAGTAGAAATGTCATCTGTGTTGACACTGAGACCAATGCCATCATTTAGACAATTTAACTTGCTTCAAAACTTAAGATTCAGCATTTGCAAAACCCTTCTCTATTACAGAAAAATAGACATTGTCATAAACTTTAATTAAAGTTTAACTTAACTTAATAAAAACCATGAAATCTTGAAGCATATGCGGTTCAATGATGTCATATGTAGACTTGCTCAAGTCATAGAACAATCAACCAGTGACATCTCCCAAATGGATTACGATTTTTCTTAGCTTTTTCGGGAAGTCATTTATCACAATTATCCTATACACCAATGATAATGGTTGAAGTTGTGTCTCCTTTAGAGTCTAACACCTACCTCTGCAACTTCCCACAGGCAACAAGCATTACACTTAGAACAGCCTTTCATATGAGGATCCCTCAAGTGCTGGCAGAAGTGGTTATAATCAATATCAGGCTTTCGGCAAATGTAACACATTTTAGCACCGCATCGACAAGTCATCTGCAACAAAAGAAAAAAGACAAGCCATCGGGAATGAATGATGCACAAGGTATAGAGCGTCATTGGTGATCACAGGGTTCCTGCTAAATACAGCAATTAACTGTCTGTGCCATACTGATAGAAAGTTTAAATTTCACCTTTCAACTTTAACCTTTCACTTCACAATCTAAAATCCCCCCCGTTACCCCACTTTGGTTGAATAACCGGGGATGTCTAATGTATATGCATTCTCCAACAATGACATTAAATGTCACATTAAAAAAAAAAAAAATCTCACATACTTTGACCATAGCTCATGAGAGTGTCCAGTAAGAGCAACAAGGACTTTGTTCCCAGAACATGGTTTCTTAACCGGTGTAATAACAGAGAAGAGTAATTATCATTTTAGAATGATTACAATAGTTTAACGATAAGCACTTTTGAAATTGTCGAAAAATGTCCTCAAAAAATCCATAAAGAAAACTCCCGATAATCTTTGACCTCAGATTGCTAGAGAGAAAAAACAACCCCCCTGTCAACACAAGCCACCAGGTACTGTAAAATTAAATCAACGTGGTTTATCTATGGTGTGACCGCCTATATTATGAGGCACTGTAGGACAACAATGACTGATCCGCTCTCAACCCCACCTCCTTGCATCGGGACTGTGACTGTGTGATCATCGTCGGGTGTGCATCACCATTCCCCTCGAAAGGGAACAGATACTACACATGATCTTAGCCAAAAGGCCAAGAAGAGATCTGTAGATCTAATACTCACCTTGTTACAACCATTCTCCTTGACAATGCTGGCTTTACATTTATTGCAAGTTCTTATCAATGCTTCAGACAACTTCTCCTCACTGTGAAAACAAACGTGTGAGACAAATCTGGTTTGAGTGATCTTCTACAGCGAATTCAAAATTCAATTTAAATAAGGATGGTCCAGAGATTTGCTGGAAACTATTAATCTAACTAGTTCATCTTTTAGTCCTGGGGAAGTACTGAATTTGATTAATACACAAAGGTTTGACAAGGCTAAACCCAACTTCCTTCCAAAGATCGTAGAAAATGTTTAAAATGAGATGTATGAAGTTTTGTTCATCATACAGAGGTGTATAAATTAGATAACACTTGTACAGTATACATCTGCTTCACCAACTATCCTGGAATTGTCAAGAACTTTCCAGTGAATTCTTCTCTGACATCCCTAGTCCCCACTGCACCGATGAATACCATTATACCACCATCAGTTCTTGGTCTACCATCTTAAAGGAAATCATTCTTATCCGCACTTGTAAATTCAACATTATGACTCAAATCTTTCTTCAGTTTTACATGTTCCTACAGTAGTCTAGAAGGGAGATGACACATGAAGACGAGTTTCCAGAGGTATATTATACAGTGTTACTCTTTACAAGGTGACTATAGGAGTGTTAACTCAGGGGTTAACGTCGGTGCCTTTCATGCATAAGGTTCCGAGTTTGAGTCACTCCAAGATTAATGTATGTCGTTCAGTTACAGAGTTGTTGACAATTCATAATATGGACGTTAAATATGAATCTAAGAGACTGACTTCGGTCAGCTTGGGGCATTGATAAGCCAATGAGGCTTCTTCGCGAGTTCCTGCTTGCAGGAGGATCTAAAGTACATACTGTAAAAGTCTTAGTTCCCGAAAAAACAGAATGTGGATAATTCTAGTTATTTTGGGTTGGGAAGATGGCATGCTTCACCATGCAAACAGATAACTTCAACATGTGGAGAAGTCACTTACTATTTGGTTCGTAATGCTTCTTCAGATTTAACTTCATTACATTTTTTTCCAAAATGCTCCATCCAATCGACTTGACAGCTTCGGCAGGTTTCCTGTTGAGTTTGATTTTGGAAAACAAAGAGTCAAAATCATTGTTACTATAAAGAATCACAGTATCATGCTGAAGTAGCTGAGAAAAAGTCAATTGTATTCGAAAGGAAACGAACAAACTGACCAAGAACATGCAGACAAATTTTGACAGAGGAATTTTTCTTAGCCAGTAGCTTATGTGAAATCTATTTTGAGTTGTCTTCAGATGTAGCACAGATTTATGATGTGTGATAAACTCATAGTTAAGACACTCATTCTGTTATATCAAAACAGCGACAAATGACTTAAAAGTTTAACTTTCAACATCCTCAAATCGTCAGGGTTTAAGATAGACTACTTTTAAGGTTTAAAGCAAATCAATGGATTCCAAAAATACTGCTTAGACCTGAAAAATAAACCAGTCCAACCTGTCACGCTCTCGTATCTCAAGATGTTAGGTGAGTTACCATGGAGCATATGTCAGTTCTAAACTACAAACGTATACCATCCATGCAGTGGCGGAGCGTCCATACAGTCAGAGGGGGCGAATGCCTCCCCCGACGGACTCAAATGGACTGCTGGCGCCCTTTTCAGCTTTTTCCACTTTTTACTTATTCACGATTATTGACTTCATTATTGCGCTCTCAATACCTATTGACATTTGTCACATTTTGTTGGTGTAATTTTCTGACAAAATGGCGATGACACCTATTTATTCTTCATTTATCTGCAAATTAGCAAGGACCGGAAAGGGTCATTTCCAAAATTTCCAAAAAAAAACCTCAAAAAATTTCTGTACGCTCCGCGCCAACCTGTGGTGGCGCTCCGCTTAGATAGTGTCGAAAGCGCCCCTAAGACCATTCTCGCCCCCTCAGACCAATACCCCTAGCTCCGCCACTGCATCCATCTAATTTCAATATTCAAGAGGAACATGCTATCTCAAGCTGACTAAATGTTCAACAATCAAAAAAAAATAAATTTGGAGTTTTATAATAAAATTTATTGATGAAATGTATTGGTTATAAATGCAATAATCAGACATAATACAATACCTTGCCACACTGCTGGCAGAGAAAGGCTTTCAACTCTGGGGCAAGAATCGCAGCATAGTCACAGTGAGGGCAGCGCACAAGGTTTTCCAAGTCGGCCTTATGAACAGATTCTTCGCTACATCTCTCATCGTATTTGGCAAG